>JAODPA010101593.1:28526-41266 GCA_025585075.1 Nepenthes mirabilis | reverse complement strand
AGATGATTCTGATTTATTATAATTTATTTTAATTATTATAATCAGGGCTGTAATTTAGGCAAGTATGTAATTTTAATATATTGTAATTAGGATAAGAATTATTCTATTCAATGAAAAAAAACTCTCAATTGAGAGTGTTCAGAATAATTGACATGGTATTAGAGAAAACACCTCTCAATTGCTACTTCTGAATCTATTGGTTTTATTCAAAGGTTTGTCCAAAATAAGTAGGACATTTGAAAACTTCAGACTCCGGGTGTTTCAGAATCTCTTCTCTTTTCTTTATTTGGTGCTAGGAGAAACTTCATTCGGGTGTTTCTCTCTTGTATTTGAGGTGCACACATCTTCCTCTTGACCAAACAAAGAACAGTGCAGTGAACTTTCCTGCTATCTCTATCGTGTTTTCCAACTTGTGCTACCTTCTAGTTTCCAGTTTGTGCTGATCTGTTACTTTAGTTTTAAGCCCTAATTTGGAATGACGGAGGAAGTCGACTTAATGATTGTGATTGATTTGTTAAACAGCATCTAGTTCATTTGTTGTAAGTTGGAGGAATATCTTGATTGTGATGGTTGCAAAATCTTCATGTAAGATTTCTGCCTCTTTGAAATAGCCAAAAGAAGCATGTCTCTTTGTCTTTGGCCAGATTGTCAGTCACCATCGTGTAAGTTTCTCTCTTTCTCTCTTGGATAAACAGTAGCCAAAGAAAGCAGTCTATGATGCACATTGTCTTCTTTATTCTCATCTTTAGCATGTAGATATCATGTGAAGGAGAGTAGATTTCACAAGGGATATCTTGGTATTTCGCTTTTACCTTCTTCTCTTCATGTGGGTATTGTTATATTGGGAGAAAATTTCATTATCCGTTTGGTAGTTTTAATTAAAATATTTGTAAAGGGAAAAGAAACTTTAGAATCATTTAAAGGGTTCATCTACGATTCATACCGAAATAAAAGAACGTAATTATTGGGAGAGCAAGGATGCTCAGATTGTGTCGTGTTTGTTAGAATCGATAGAATCACATATGGGAAATAATCTTCGATGCTTCACAACTGCCAGATGTGGGATTATATCTAGTGAATCTATAATGAAGACAATAATGCTTAGAAATTTCAAGTGGAATTAGAAATTACTAATTTTAGACAAGGAGATCCTTCTATTAAATAATTCTATGTTAGATTTCTTAATTTGTGGAGTGAATATACTCGAATTGTTTATTTCAAAGCTTCCAAGGAGGCTCTTGTGGCACTATAAGAAATTTATGTTGAAAGTCTAAGAGATTAGTTTATGATGAAATTGAGACTTGTATTTGAGTACTCGAGCTAGTCTTTTTAATCACAATCTTGTTTTATCTTTTGATGTCTGCTTGGGAGAATTCTTTGAGAAGAGCAACGTATGGCCGCTTGGAATACCATGCCCCAAGAAACATCTTCTAAGCTGGTTAACTTGGCATAAGCTGCTTAGAGACATGGATAGCTCAAATCTCTAATGCAGTCCTATAACTGTAAGCAATATGAGCATATTATAAAGAATTGCAATAGAAAATTCTGTCATTATTGCAAAAAGGAGAGGCACATTATCAAAGATTATGCTATTTGACCTCAAAATAGACATGCTCAAGTCTTTCACACCGATGTCAACTTTGCTTCAATCATTGTGCCAATTCCTCTAGCTCATACATTTATTATTCCTTCCCAATCTCTCACTCTTGAGATGGTACAACAAATGATAGTCTCTACTTTCTCTCTTTTCAAACTGCTAGATAAGTGAAAATTGCCTATTTCTTGGTAACTTGAGTCAGTCGCATCAAATCATATAACAGGTATTGCAGATGCTTTACATAATATTCGTCAGTATGAGGGTGAGTAATATATTTAGGTAGTCAGTGGCAAATCTTTCCCATTACTGCGGTTGGAAGTTTGGGATCCACCTTTGATAATGTTTTTGTATCTCTAGAATTTTTTACAAGTTTGATGCCTGTTGGATAATTGGTTGATATTAACTGTAAAATTCACTTTGATTGTAATGGTTGTCTTGTGTAGGATCAAGCATCGGGGAAGGTAATAGTGAAGGGGCCTAAAGTGGGGCTTTTATTTTTTCTCTAGTTTTTTCTTTCTACTTTCGTTTCTTTTGCATGCACTACTATTGCAAATAATAGTACTGTATGGTATAAAAGACTGGGATACCCTAATTTTAGCATTTTGAATTATCTTATGAGATATGGTCATGTAGGCAATAAAGATTCATTTATTTCTGAGCAGAACGAATGTATTTCTTGTAAACTTGGTAAAAATGAGGCTTTAGCTTTTCCTTTTCATGGTAGCCGCATCTACCAGTTTTGAGATTGTTCGTACTGATGTATAGAATATGAATCTGGTTTCTTCTCATACTGACTGTAAGTACTTCATGATGTTTATTGATGACTATAGCTTGTTCATATGGTTATATTTTCTTCATTCTAAAGACAAAGTATTTTTTGTTTTTCAAACCTTTAATGCTTATATTGAAATAAAATTCTTAACTTATATTAAGATTTTACGCTCCAACTCTGAGGGAAATATATGTCTAAAGCCTTTTAGAATTATTTAGACACAAAAGATATTTTATCTCAATGTTCTTATCCTTACCCTCTCGAACAAAATGGGGTTGCCAAATGTAAAGCGACCACTTCTAAATATTGTTTTTATATTGTTAATTGCATCATCTGTGCCTTCTAAATTTTGAGCAGAAGCTTTATCTATAGCCGTATATCTGATTAATCATTTACCCTTGCAAGTATTGTATTATGATTCATCATATTATTATTTGTTTGGAATTTCGCACGACTATTATTCACTGTATTCATTTGGTTGTGTCTATTTTGTTCATTTATTTACCGTTGAACGTCACAAACTTGGACATCAAGCGGTGAAGTGTGCATTTCTTGGTTATAGCAATACACATAAAGGGTTTGTCTGTTTTAAACTTATATTGCTTTTAATCTCATATTATACATGAATCCATTCTCGCTACTCTTTCAACTTTTGATGACCTGCTTGTTTCAAGTCACTGATTTAAACTCGGACTTGTGTATCAATAACATCCTCCACCTCCTCTTCTGGATCCAAAGCTGACATCTAATTCTGTTGCACTTCAACTTCAACGGTCCACTTGTATTGCTCACCTTTCTGATAGGTATGATTTCTCTCATATGGCACACCAAGCACTCTTGGATACTACTCCTGTCCCTTCATCTAACTTTGAGGTCTTTTTTCAAAAGTGTTAGCAACAAGTTATGCAAGATAAGCTTCATACTCCTTAAGATAGCCATCCTTGGGATATTGTATAGTGTGATCCCGGAATCAAACCTATTTGATGTAAATGGGTATATACACTTAAACTATGGTCTGATGGCTCTATCAACAAATATGAAGCTCATTTGGTGGCACTTGGTAATTCACAGTAATGCAGTCTTCGATTATAATGAAACTTTTGCTCCAATGGCCAAAATAACTACTGTGCGTATTATTGTGGCCATTGCCACTTCCAAAGAGTGATCACTTCAATAGATAGATGTCAAGAATGTATTCTTACATGTGGATATAAAGGAAGAAGTTTACATGATTCCATTTCTGGACGTGTTCACTCGTTACTTATCTAAAGTGTGTAAGTTAAACCCCTTTTCTCATATGGTTTAAAGCAAGCGTGTCGAGCTTGGTTTTGAAAAATTTCATATCTGTCTTCTTGAGTTCGACTTCACTCAAAGTCAATATGACCCTTCTCTTTTTCTATGCAAAACCTCTACTGGCATTGTTATATTTCTCGTTTATATGGATAATATTATTATAACTGGATTTGACCCTCAACTGATTGCACAATTGTAAAACTACCTACAGACTTCGTTTTGGTTGAAAGATGTTGGCTTGCTACAATATTTTCTTAGTTTTGAGCTACAACATAATCCTACAGGCAGTTTTTTTGCACCAATACGAGTATACACCGAAGTTTATTACATTGGCCAGTTTTACGATGGAAACTATGTTCTTACTTTGATGGAGGTTGATTTAAGGCTCCATAGGGGACGGCAACTTACTACTTAATCCTATGATGTATTGACAATTGGTAGATAGTTTGAATTACTTAATGATTACCTGACTTGATATTTTTTTTTGTAATCTAGCAAATGAGTTAGTTAATGCAATCACCCCGCCACGCACACTTAAATGCAATTGAATGGATCATTCGTTATCTCAAGGGTACTTCCTGTTGCGGATTATTTTTTTCTACTAAGAACTCCCTCCAGTTACAGGGTTTCAGTGATGCTAATTGGGTGGGTTGTACTGATACTCGTTATTCTATTACTGGCTGTTACATATTTCTTGATAATACTTTTATTTCTTAGAAGAGTAAAAAATAAGCTCAAGTATCCAAGTCCTCCACTGAGTTAGAGTATTGTGCTATGTTTCCGCTTGCTCGGAAATTTGAGGATAGATGTCAGCTAGGATGTTGCTTAGATATGGAAGATATTGATTACCTTATTTACCTTATATATAAGGTTACCTTATATATTGTATATATATACTTACTTAAATTAGATGATTCTGATTTATTATAATTGATTATGATTGTTATAATTAGAGTTATAATTTAGGCAAGTGTACAAGTGTAATATGCTGTAATTAGGGAAAGAATTATTCTATTTAATGAAAAGAAACTCTCAATTGAGATAATGCAAAACAATTGACAAGACTAACTGCATACTACAAGGAATTCATCAGCAGATATGGCATTCTTGTTCAACCATTCACAACTTTAGTGAATCAAACCAAGCTTCAGTGGGATGATACAAGCCAACAATGCATTCAATGATCTTAAAGCAACAATGACCACGACACCAGTATTGGCTTTACCTGATTTCATGGCTACATTTACCATTGAAATATAGATGCTTCAAGTTTGGCATGTGAGCTGTTTACAACAACATGGTTGCCCTGTTGCTTTTATCAGCAAATCACTTAGACCAAGAAATCAGGGTCTTCCAGCTTATGAGAGGGAGTTGATGGCAATTCTTGTTGCAGTTGCTGAGTGGATCCACTTCTTGCAAAACCAACCATTCATCATCAAGACAGACCAAGAGAGTTTCAAATACCTTCTAGAACAAAAATTTACTTCTGTATTGTAGCATAAAAGCCTCACAAAGTTGTTAGGACTGCAACACAATATCCAGTACAAACATGTCACTCAAAATGTGGTAGCTCCCTTTCTAGGCGATTTGAAGATGCCGCTTGTTTGGCCACTTCTGTTGTCGTTCCAGAATCATTACAGGAAATCATTGCTAGCTATGATATGTATCCTCTGGCATCTTCATTGCAAACTGCTTAATTAATCAATCAAACCAGGAGTCCTCCATTTTAATACTGCACAGGCCTCCTTAAGTATCATAACAGACTCTATATTGTCTCTAATATTGACTTAAAGGCACAAACTGATCATGCCTCTGCATAGTTCACCAATTGAAGGGCATTCAGGCATTCTTGCAACTTATAAACGAGTCCACCAACTATTCTATTGGCCAAGTCTTCATCAACAAGTTTTCAAAACAGTAAGTTCATGTGTATTTTGTTAGTAGAATAAACCAGATAAGCATACTTATCCAGGTCTTCTCCAACTTTTACCTTTCTAATCACAAGTATGGTCCAAAATAACAATGGACTTTATAGAACACCTCCCTATTTCCAATGGTAAAAACACTATCATGGTCATTGTCAACAAATTCACCAAATGTGCTCATTTTATTACTCTATAACACCCTTTTAGCACTGGACTTTTTCTGCTTGCAATTCTCTTTTTGTGGTTTTCCATCTCGAAATGGGGATAAAGAGAATGAAGCATGTCCCATTTGTTATCTTTATTTACCTTTTTGTTTAAGAGAAACTTCCTACTGTGTTCACATTGCACTTGATGTGCGTGTTTGACAGAGAGAAGGGTAGCCTAATAGGGCTTCCACATCGTGGGGGTTATGGAAGGGTCAATGTACACAGCCTTACATTTGAATCACAAAAATGATGTTTTTATTGTTTAAACCTGTGACCTCCAAGTCATAATGGAGTAATCTTATCATTGTACCAAGACTCAACCTCTAGGGAGGAAAAGATACAGGCAATTTTTGTTACCTGGAATCAGGCCCTTTGTGGTTTGACGTGTTTTTATGGTCTAGGACTAACTGAGGGGCGACGAGGCATTTCCCTGCTATGGTGTTTGCAAGTAACGGCTGTTATTTTTGGATGATTGCCTATTGACTATCTACTAACGATTCCTGCAGATGAATTTAGAGACCACTGACAGTGCTCCTCTTCTTGTTCTAAATGAAGAGAAGAAATTGATACTTTTTCCATTACATTTTTTGCTAAAAGAATCTCCCAATCCTAGTGACTCAACATTGATGGAAGTTCCTTGTGCATCTTCAGAGGTAGAATTTCCAATGGAAAAATGGGTTCATGTTGGTTGTGAGGTATGTTACAAATCTGTTGATTGTGTAAGATTTTGAAGGATTAGTCTTTCTTCCTTTTCATTAGACCTTCTGACTACTGTAAGTTATATATTTCATTTTTTATCTTCCCTGTATTGTTGAGTTATCTAACTATCTACTGTGGTGTTTGACATCTGATTTCTTGATAGATTTGTGTGCTTTGCCTTCCGTATATAGTCATGACATAACATCTACATTGCTTCAATTTTACTCTTTCTAGGCCCTCCCCCCTGCAATCTCTATCTCAGCCAATTCAATTTGTACCACACGGTGCACTTCCTTGTCTACATGGAAAGTGTGATAACAATCTGAAGTCCTTCATGCATTGTCTCTTCTAGCTATTTCTAATTTATTATGGTCTGCTGATTTCTACTCTGATCACTTAGTTTACTGCCATTCATCCATCCTAACATTATTTATTCAGCTGACCTTATCTTTTGCTTGTGCTTTTCTACTTGTCCAACATATTGATCCATTGATTCCATACGACATACCATGTCTTAGACCTGTCCTTTAAGATGTTCCTTTGAGCGCACAATTACACATAAAAGACATAACATCACTCTACTGATATATCTCTCCCATCTTTTATCATCTTTTATTTCTATTTGCATCTTTGATGGAATGGAACAGGAGAACAGAATATGACTTAATTGTTGTATCCTTCACCTTTTATCACCTTGTATGAATCTGTGAACCATTTCCATGGAACAGGCAAATGTAAATACTAAGTAGTTTAAGCTACTTCGTTCGGTAACAGTCTCATGAGGACTGTTACGATACTGATGATTCTGTAATGGGACACTACACTTCACTTATGATAGACGTTAGATACTACATTTGTGGCTGCGCTACTTTTTACAGCACATTTCAGTCAATTGAAAACAAATTTGAACCAACTTTTGTGATATTCAGTTTCTCTCATTATGGGCTTGCACAAACTATGGTGAACGCCACTATTTATACTGTTGTTCTCTCTCTCTCTTTCTCAAATAACTGTATAGAGTATAGGACATGTTGTACAGATCCACAATTTGTTTCATTGTTTTTTTACAATTCTGAGGCTATAACTTTTTGTTTTTTTGTTAATTGTAGAAAATTGTTTTGATGGAAATGATCTCACTGCAGGTGTACACATTTTGTTTATATAGGACTACACTTTAAGTTTACAAATGCCTTTTTTGTTAGAAATAATCCTACTGTAAAAGTAGGAAGATTGCCTTCTATTCATCCGGTGAAGTTTTTCTACTCAATTTTCATTTTTGCAATTTCCTCTTTCTTCTACAATGATATATCATGGCCATGTTATATAGGGATGCCTTGTATTAATCCTAGATTTTCTATTGGCTAGGCAAATGGGTACCCAACCACTAGGCTACTTCTTTAATGCTTATTTCGATATTCTTAAATTAATTATAGGGCTAAAGTTTGAACTTAAACTTCTATTTAGCTAATTTCATTTGTCTAACAGGTAGATCTTCTAACTTATTCATTGTTAAATTAATTGTCTTTTCTCTTGTTACTAATCTCTTCTAGCCTTTTCCTTCCAATAAAATCCAATTGCCTAGCAAGCCGGCAAGTACATCTCTTCTATTGTTACCAATCTCTTCTACTGTTTTCCTTTGCTCGAAAAGCAACTACTGAGCAAGGCTGCCATCTTTTACTTCCCTCTTTTCCTATGGTACTTCTATAGATTAATCAAGGCTAGTGTTGTGGAGGGAACCTTACAATGATCATGAGGGGTTGAGCGACTATTCTTTGTATAATCTGAGTACTTTAAAGATGCATGTTTTACCTTTATTGCGAGCTATTCGAACTATGTTCATTCTAGATAAGCATACCCAACCCATTATATCTAATTTTCTGACGAAGCATGGTCAAGCGCATAAGATCGTGGCTGACTTTAACGATAGAAGGAAAGCAACAAAAGTAGATGGGCCTTAACCAATAGCTTTATTGTTGTCCTTGTCAAGCTAGATATTTACTTATGACTCTGACCATGGCTTACTTTATGTTAGACCCTTTTTGCTCATGCTACTCAATCTGCTGGGTGCCAAATTTATTTTAACATTAGCACAATTCAAAGAAAATCAATTTCAACCTATTGAATTTTTTATTTAGTATGTCTTGAGACTAGTAATCTTAATTCTAAAAGGATTTTTTTATTAGTTGCAATCTATGAGAAATGTGAATATAACATCATGATATTGTATATTTTTATGTCAAGAAAAGTTCAATGCGTTGCAATTTTGTAGTTATTTCTTGCAAATCTAAATATTAGGGGTAACATAATAATGTAACAAAATTTATTTCAATGTTGAGACGAGTGGAGCCAGTACTTAACCGTGGGTGGGTTGCTTCTACGATACGGTTATTTTGACTTTGATTTGATTCCAAGATATCATCCTTATAGAATTTTTCTGTGGGAGATGATCCCAATGTGAAAAGTTTATTTCACATACTTGTCTTGCTTCCTATGTTATAAAGCCCTTAGATAAGCTATAAAAGATATCATCCTTATAGAATGTTTATTTTTATGGCTTATCTTATCTGCTATTCCTACTTAGCAAAACAAAGAAGAAAGAAAAGAATTATCTTCTATTCATTCTATCTCCTATTCATTTTCTTTTCATTGGAATGTTGATTTCATTCGAATGACATTTACCACATAACCTTATATTGTATAGGTACAATAGATTTATTCTAACTAGATCATAAAGATGATACATAAAGCAGATTCTGTCTTCTTTCTTTTTGAAAATGAAGAATCTCCACCCCCATTTCATTGGCTTGGGCTGAACCCTAGGAACATGACATCACACATAAAGACATTAAATGGGTAAGTGTAGACATAAAGTAGCAAGAATCAAACTCGTAAATATGGATCCGAACCACGATACTTCAAGCAGGTTCATTATGTAAGCTTACTTAAATTAGGACTTCTAATGTCCACCTATCATAAGAACATACATAAATTGGTAGGTGTTCTTTTTTCTAGATTCTACCAATTCCGACCACTTTCAAGGTCATGTGCTTTCAGGGGTTTTTGATTGGTGATTTTTATGCAAGAGTTGTATAATTTTGGTAAACTTAGGAAGGGAGAGGGGTAGCTTGCTTTTAGACTATGAATAAGCAACATGTAGATGGAGTATCATTTCCTTTTGTTTGTATGTGTTCAGTGAGTGCTAGATTGAATGTATAGATGCATGGAAAAACCTACCTGGGAGCCCTTCATTAGCGTGATTTTTTTGATGCTTTGACAAGAGTGAGCCATTGCCCGCTAGATGGTAAAAACCCTGGTCAATAATCAGCTCCTTGTTTCTAGTGCAATATTGTTTTGATCTTGATTCCTGGCACACTATGTACTTAAATGGCTGTGAGGATTAAGTTTGCTCAAGCCTTGTCAACCTCACATGATTGGGTTGTGGCAGTGGGTGATACTGCATCAGATTGGGAGATAAAATAAATACACTCAGCAGTCAGCGTACACAATTGTGATAAATGCTCATGACTCAAACTAGACATAGAAACTAATCACTCATCGTGCCACTCTTTAGAGATACAATGTAAAGAAGCCACCAAGGAATCCACCAAGAATATTAAACTGGACAAATGAACTCAAAGGCTTAATTTTTATTCATAATAGTACTCAAAGTCTGCCTTTCAATATCCATAACCTAAATACTTGTAGAACTAACTTGGAGAATCCCTCCTAGAATGAGAAAAGGAAGAAATTAAGGCTAATTTCATAGGTTTTGGCAAAATACAATTCTAAGAACTAGTAATGAATTGATTCGGGTCAAAATTGAATTGTAGACAGTTTTTGGCCAACTAGCTATAATTCCCTTGGGAATTCCCGACTACTTTCCTTATCATGCTTTAGAAACAAGAGATTTATAGATTTCCCATGAAACCCTATTTATTGAGATTATTATTTGGATGTATGGCTAGGTTTGGGATATTTGGCTATGCAGATCAAATTAGACCTAAGTTTTGAAGTTGTGTTGAATTTTTGGCTCACTTTGAATTTGTGTTATGGTAGTGGGCTTAGCTTTGGCATTAGTGGGAATGGGAATTTTTGTGATACAGTAGGGCTTATGATAGACTTAGATCTTAATAAGCCATTCATTGATGTCATCTTCACCCAATTGTAGGCTTCACCTTTTTCCGGGGGCTGTGGCAGTTGCGCTTTTGTTTCGACTTATATTCTGTGTAGTTGGGTATCAATATCCTCTTCCTGCAATGCCTGTGCTTCACCAATACTGAAAAATGCAACAACTGAAGGACTCTACTGGAATCTTTAGTCGCTGCTTTGAACATTGGTGGTGAAATTCATAGATGGGAAGGGGATGATATCAATGCACCGCTACATGCTATCGACATTGATTCATAATCCAACTACCAGTTTGGAAGGTGAAGCTCACCAGTGATAGGAAGAAGATATCAACAATTAGGTAAATGAGACCAACACATTAACAAAAGCCCTACTACCGCCCCAAACAAAAGTTCCATTGTCACTTCCCAACAGAGGCGGATCAATAATTTTTTTTCAGTGGGGCCAACAATTTTATAGTTTTCTTAATTTTTTAACTGAGTAAATGTGAAACAATTATATTATTATTGTCACTAAAATTGTGGAAAAATAGACTAGTTTCATTGGTCACAGCAACTAATAAATAAATTTAGTATGATCAATGAAAAAATTCAATAAATCATCAAGGAAATTCAGTTCAATTATTTATATATATATTTTTATCTAATTTCTTTTTATTTATATAATCTTTTTTCTCGGTGATGTCAATTGACCCCACTCCCTCATGCAGATTCGCCCTTACCTTTCAATCAAGGGAGGTGGGTGGGCCTTGAGCACGATTCACTTATCATTTTCACTGAAGTATATTGTAAGCTAGGAACAAGGATCATTGGGTGACAATTTTTCAAGATATCACTAGAACTGAGGAGCACATTGACAAACATTGTTGGGGTTTTATCATAAGTAGCTTGAAGCCACTGTTGCCAGAGAATCTATATAAATCAAGTGTCAGACATAGTGGTTGTACTAGCGCTTCTTGGAAGGTTGTATAGAATGGCAAGGTACCTGTGAAACTGTCATTTTCGGCATAGAAGTTTAGTGGTTAAAAGTTGCAGTTGATTACTTAAAATGAGGGATTGTGCTTCTATGCAGTTCTTTTTTTGGTGGATAGGAAAATGAACTGGTTAATCGCCTGCTCTTTGCATTGTGATTGTCGGTGGACTCAAGTGCTTTGGAGCTTGGCTTTTTCGTTGGCTGGGATAGTATGCTTGAGAGTTAGATGAGTGGAGGATATATCTTAAGGGGATAACTTAAAGATCTTCACTTCTTCAGCCATGAGCGGATTGTTCTTTGGAGTTTGGACTTAATACTTTGGTAGCTTTTGTTGATGAATCAGGGGTGCATCTCCTTGGTTACTGTTGCATTGGCAATTTATCTGTCTGACCAAATGAAAAACTTCGATAGGTATGAAGAAATGAAAGGGAGAATATGTTTGTTTGGATGCATTGTTATTAAAGGCACACATAGGCTTGGGGCTCAAAGCTTGCCACCTTTTACATACTCAGGTGAGACTCATTCCAAAAGATGTGCACCTAGGCTCTAAGGTGTGTGTTTTGAGCACTTAAAAGATTTTTTTTTTTAATTTGAATTGTTTTTTTTTAAATTAGCCATTAAAATTAATTGTTACTCTTAATAGTAACTTGGTATGTGTTAAAATGGGATTGATTATAGTTATGAGTGGTTAATTAGAAAAATGGGTAGAGACAATGATGAAGACAACGAAATTAGACTCTTTGATACCAGTTTTGTAGCTTAATTTGTTAGAATAAATAAGGCTATATATAGAACTAAATTGAGAGCTAGTGTGAACCATATTTGACAAGAGCTTCAAAGGCGACTCCATTGAAGTTTGCAAATGAGGAAGATTATGACTTAGACACATAAATATGAAGAAGCCATTTAAACCTATAAGTCTAATAAAGGAGAGAAAAATGAACTTTTGTTTGATGATAATGAATATTAGTTTTTGTTATGTATATCTTGAGGCAATATTTCAAGTTTGTTAATAAGTTTTGTTATTTTTGTGCATTTGTGATGAGTTGTGCTTATCAATTGCTATTTTATGTATTGTTAGTTAAATTATGAGTTTATAATTATTGTCAACAATATAATTTTGGTGTTTTTTGTACTATTATTAGTGT
>JAODPA010101593.1:7957-22126 GCA_025585075.1 Nepenthes mirabilis | reverse complement strand
AAATATGACATGTCTAAATATCATGGGGCTACCAATATTATAAAATTTTTAAAATTTTTAAGATATTACAAAACATGAAAATAAATCAATAATCAAAATCGAATAAAATAAAATCTCTTTAATTTTGGGATGTCCACATTAACTTCATTTGCTAGTGTGCATTTATGATGTGGATGCAAATTCGGAAGATAAACTGGAGCTTTGATAGAAGATAATTGAAATACGAGAATAAAAGTCAAGAAATCACTCCCTCAGTAAAGGGAATTATTCACCTCTGGTAGCCAGCTTAGAAAATCACTTGACATTAGTCTTAGGAATCTCTCACTAATAGAGGACTTACTAATTTTTATGGGGAGATAAACTCACATAGATTTTGATTACAACTTAACCCACCCTAACCTAAAGACCTTCCTGCTTAAATAAGAAAATGAACAATTGAATAGCCTCCTCGGACAACAGCATCACAATAGATAGTGGGAAACAAACAATTGAATGGAGCTACTTGGAAAATAGTAGCACAGCAGACTTTGGGAAGAGGTTGGTTGGCAAAATTAATGGCCTGCTTGGCCGTGTGGTAGCTGTCCTTTGGGACTTCAACTGCATCCTATGCGGAAAGTTTTGGGGCACTTCTTCTTTCAGTCTGTTTATGTCCAGCTGTAGGTTGGTTCCTTGAATGAATTCTATGAATTGTCCTTCATCAAAGTCGGTCAGGTCTCCTGGATTGTTGATTGTTAGAACCTGTACTGCATCAATATCCTTATGTTTCTACATCCTTAATGTGTAGAAGCTCTCCCTTGCTGTATGGCTATTTCTGACCTGGAAAACATTCATCCTGATACTAGTATTTTTGTTTTCTTTTTGGTGCTGTCCCAGCATATGATTTCATGAATTACTGAAAAAGTTCTGAGTCCCACTGTAATATGGATAGCCAAAAATTTTCATTTACTATTGCTGGGTAAAACCTTGATGCAATATTAAAATTGTTCCATTTTTACCTGTAAGTGATGGATTTTAACCACGGCCAACCTCTTTTGCAATGCAAGGTAAGAATATTTATATTGACCCTCCCTAGATTACATGACATGGGAACCTTGTGAGCTTTTTCTATGTCATGATGCACCCATTCATATGGCCAGTCCTCCCTGGTAGCAGTTCCAGTGTCCATGCTTTCTTAATTTCTTGTTCCTTTACTTTTACTGTTTTTGCTACTGCTTCTCAGCCTTTCTAATTTTGACTTCCATATAACATGCTGATGGTTGATACGTCTAACAAACATTTATTAGATTCTCTGCATCCAACTTTTATCCGATTCATTCCCCCGAGGATAATGGTGGATGTTATGTTGCAAAATTTCTATGTTAAATTGCCTGCTATGACCACTTTTATATCTTGATCATGAAATCTTTACTGCTCTAGCTTTTTGGGTTTTTTAGTATGCTTTATGTTCTTAGAATCTTGTGTGTCATACTGAATTTAGACATTACTGTTTTCTCAGAGGCTTGAGTTGAACATTCTTGTCTATGAAACTGAATTTTGTGATCATGTGTAGCTCTTGCGTTTTCTGTGAGTTGTCAGACTTGCGTTTTCTGTGGTCTAAATTTGAAGTGTCTTTGTGTCGGCATGTAATGATGTGCAATATGGAAAATATTGCTGACCATTCCTAATTCAGTGGACCATATATGCATCTGGTCAATAAAACTGATGACCGTGTTGCCCATTAGTGACATTTAGGACTACAAGTTTATTCATAAGTTCACGTCACATGGTAACATCTCATTTGACAATTGGTTGTGCTTCTGATTGCTTGTGAACCTTTGGTGACCTTTTTTTTTTTTTTTCACTTTTTTTTCAGCTGTCATCTAAGTGTGACAATAGGCTGTTTCGAATTAAGTTTTGCATAGCAAAATTTGGATCTTATCCTTTTCTTGAGGCACTTTCTCCACCAATTCGTTGCATCTCAAGGGGACGCAATACAAGAATATCAACAATTACGTGGAAAAAATTACCATCTGGTGTTCATCTAGTTAATGGCTCAAGCTGTCCTGGAAATGATTTTTGGTACTCAGAACTCCAGCAGAATGCTGTATGTGAAGCCAGACCCAGTCCATCATCAAAGAGAGTCAAATTGGGGCCAGATAGTGCATCTCCAGTGGTTAAGGTTGATTACTCTCATGAAAAACCTGACGAAGAATGCAACTCCCATGTCTGGGCAAATAGTAAGGTTGCTCTTTATTTCTTTTCTCACATCTTTATTTATATTGAGGGAATCGAAACATTGACTAGGACTATCTGTATTATGGTCCTTTGTTGCACGGTACTTTTAATCTTCTAATGGATCAACATATTAGTTGGTTTGTGATTGAGAGTCAAGAGACAAAAATTTGCGCACTGGACTATGCATTTAGATAGCTGGACATTTTAATATCTGCAAGACTTCAACTGAAGAAATCATGACATGCTTTTGTTTCTTGTATACCCTATGGACTATTAATTACTCACCATTGTTGTTTTTGGAGATGTGTGTTCTTAAGCAATTGATTATATATATCCACATTGTTTTAGTGTTTTTCAGCTTCTTTTGTTTCAAGATTCGGTTCACTTAGGAAAGAAAATCTGAAATCAAGCAAATAGATTTTGACCATCCAATTTTAGTAACATAGAATAGAAAATTATGGAGACAACCGATGGGTTAACCCAAGGCCACCCAAAGCCTGAATGACCTGACTTGAGGCAAACGGCAACCTAAAGTAATAAAGTGTCTTGTACTGATGAAGACCAGTAACCAAAATGCCTGGCCTGTGGTGTTCTTACCCATGATAGACCCAAACACAATAACATGAACCGAGAATGACCTTTCTGTTGCTTTCCTGACCCATGTTAGGCCTGAACCTGAACAACCTGACTTTATGCTTACCCCACCAGCTGAATCTAACCTCAGCTCCCCAATTTTCAGGTCTAGTGTGAATGTACGGTGTACAGAAACAGGGAGAGGGGGATTCAATGAAGATATGGTGAAGTGGAAGTGGTTTTTCTTTTCTGTTAATCTGGAAGTGTTAGCAAAGGTTGGGACTCTAAGTTGGTGCATAGAATATGGCTTTTTGCTAAGTAATAGAAATAGAGATTCTGATTGTCTGCTGATTTTTTCTACTTGTTATTTCTGCTTCATCCAATAAACCTCGGAATGAACTTTCTGTAAGTTTTTGGGACATTTTATCTATGATTATCTGCCTTGTTATTTTCCTTTCCTCTAGTTAATATATGATCCTCAAACTGCTTTTTCTTTCTTTTAATTTTTGGTCTCTAGACCATGCAATGCTGACGCTTTGTGTACAAGGCTGTGCTGTCTGGAGAATAAGAGTGATTCTGTTTTCCATTTATAGAGAAAATGCATCTCTGTTATTTCAGGTCTGCGATTTTTTTGATATAGGTAGATGAAGAGGCTTAGTTGATGAATTAAATTAGTTAGCCTTCTAGATTCTTTCCCAAAAAAGGCCTTCTTGATTCTTTCCCATAAAAGGCCTTCTAAATCCTTTCCCATAATAGCTTATCATAAACTGATTGTATTGAATTGATTTGTTAATCATTACTAAGCACAAAATATGAATTTTTAGCTATAAAAACCTAAATAAGTAAAGAATTCCAAAGGATATTCTACCTATAAACGAACCCTGATATTGTTAAGAATATCTGGAGAGAAAATCTAAACAAATAAAGAAATATTATATTCCTATGACATTCCCCTCAAACTCAAGATGGGCCATATATCAGCTAGAGTTTGGAAATTTATTGATGATTCCAGCAAGGTTTGATGGTGCAAAGGTATGTTCTCAACTACCTCATTTCTGAAGGAACACTAGAATTTCCTGTAGTAGAAATCAAAATTTGACCGTTCTCTAACAGAGAAAATAGAAGGAATACCTATAATAATTTATGTACAAAAATCAGAACCCAACACTTTTTAACAAATTAGAACTCAACACTTTTTAACAAAGATGAATATTGGTGTGTATAGTTCTCGGCAATTGAAATAAGAACTGAACACCATCAAACAAACACTTACCCAGTGTGTGCAACTCATATACCAAGTTCTTGTGTGTGCAGTATCTCATATTCGCATGGTTCATAGGAGCAGGGAAATAGAATGAAACAGAGTAAGTCTTCTCCCACACCGTTTATGGGCATTATTCAGTGTGACTCTTCACGATATTATTATGGGCTTGATTACGTCGTGAAAATCCCTAAAATGTACAAGATGGTCATGCAAAGGCAGGGGTAATGGGAGCTATTAGTAGAACTTAAAAATAGAACGCTCAGAGCAAAGAATGAAATTTAGGTGACATCCAGTGGGTAGCAGGCAATACTAAATGACTAGCTCCTCACTGTTAGCGAAAGACTTTTATGTGATGGATCCACTAGAAGAAGGCTTTGATACTAGTTAAGATCAAATCTGATTGTATTGAATTGATTAGTCATAACTACATACAAAAACATGAATTTACTGACTACATAAATAGTGAAAGCATCTTGAGGGCTATTCTACTTATAAACTAGCCTAGATATTATTTTGAGTATCTTGACATGATCTTGAGAGAATTTGGGAAATTATTTAACAGATATAGAAAAATGATATTCTTAACAAGTTTGGGTATTGATGCTTTTAGGAGTAGTACAGGTCTTGGTTCTAATTCTTTCAATTAGGAAAATAGTATGGCTTTGATAAATAATAGATATAGTTGTTTCTCATTCAATTGGAGAGGAATGGAAGGACTTTTTGTGATCCATCCCACCTTGGACTTCTCTTCTACAGTCATGTACTTGTGCCACTATGAGCTTATTATCCAATCAATCTAACCCGTGGATTTGCTTAGTGGTGTCTTTGAGTGATTTTGGAGAGATTCGAGAGGTTTGCTTGTGTGAGATTGCTTTTACTACCTTGATTTACTGTGACCTTAAATAACTATGTCTTCTCTGTACTGATTTTTGTATTTGCTACTGACCAACATAAATAAAATAAATTCCAAAATACCAATTTATGAAATTAACATGTTAGCATATAATGTTTTTAAATCACGGTTATGTAAGACACAGCCTCGGAGTTTCTCCCAGTCTCATCTATTATATTATGTCTGCCTGATAATATTTATCTTACTTTCAAACAATCAATCTAGGTTCAAAGTGCATTTGAGAAAAGTACAGAGTGCAAACGAGAAAATGTTGTAGAGGCAGAGAACTCTGCATCAGATTCGGAGAGTATTGGAGCAAGAAATTCATTTATGAAGAATATGTCTTGCACCAGAGAAATCATTTCAGATTTGACAATTTTCAAATACTGCCTTGGAAGTTTGTCTGAGAGGACATTTATGCTGAAAGAGGTTACTTCATTTACTTCTGATCAAGAGATGGAAGATTTGGCAGAGCATGTCTCTCTTTATTCTGGATGCTTCCGCCACCGGTAATTTGTTTAGGGCTGCGCTATTCCTTTTTTGCTTTTATTTGTTTTTCTGCTGGATGAAAAAGTATAAGGTGCTGGTTGTCTTTGGTGACTTTCTCTGTGAAAGTTACTGAGCCAGTACACATGCACATGTGATTAAGTGGTTATCTGCATGATGCACTGTTGGAACTGAAGAATGGTCATATATGTTGGTAATTGTGGAAAAAATAATGCCCAAATTGATGAAACATGAGTTCAGCTGGGTTTATAACTGAGACAGGGGACTTCTGATCGTGTATTTCCTTATGGATTTAGGTTTAGTTTTCAATCATTTTTCAAGCCTTCTTTCATTGGTAATTTATGGAATTCCTCTTGCTAATCATCGTGAGTAAGAAGAGGATGGCTGGATGTGACTAATATTAGAACTCCAACCCAGAATGGCTCTTATCATTGCTATGAGTGGATAAACTTTTCTGGTCATTTCTCAAGAGCTCTATAGAGCCTTTCTTCCCAGGCAGTTCACCCACTCTCAGTGCCTACGAGGAAAACAGAATTGGAAAGCTTCCTGCCTTTACTGTCAGCAATGTTCAAATTCCAACTTATTCCTCTCCATCCACTGCCGAGGAAAGAATCTATCCTGCCAACTAAATTCTGAAACTGCCTGAACGACCTTCCAAGTAAATTTTTATTCGTCAAACTAATGGCCCGCTCATTGTATTTTCCTTCTTGATCATTTAAAGTTCTTTCCATAGTAATATAAGCCCTTGATGAAGTAAGTCAGTGGAGAAGAAAAAATTTTTGAAGCTTCTATTTCAAGTATCTGCAATATACCGTTTCCTCCACAGGTCAGTGTTGTTGTAAAGGGCATCAACAGGTGGCATATTCAAATGATAGTAATCCCTTGCTGGAGTTAGGGCCACATGCTCCAAAAGGTCGAGTTGACAATAAATGTTTTTTTACAACCTCCAACCTCCATTTCTCCATTGCTTCCCTTCCTACTGTCTCTGAAATCAAATTTACTTATTTTTTTTTCCCTACTGGTGCTCTATTATGTTTGTATTGCAAAGGGTGGAAACATTTTAGTGATATATCTCATCTTATCTATTATAGGCTGCTACGTTTTCTTTTTTAATTGAAGTTTTAGGCTACCTCTAATTTACTACAATTATCTTCATTTCTTAAACTATTTTTTTATGCAATAATCTTAAATTGTAAAATGATCGTCACTAGAACCCAGACCCAATGCAAACAAAAAATTTTGGAATATTCAGGTTCATCTGATTGTAGGTTTGGGTTAGGAAATGGATCACCATAACCCTATGTTTCTAAAAGTTGGGGTTGGGTCATTGGCATGTAAAAGACAGCCAGTTCTACAGTTCTCGCTAGTTATAGATACCCTTTTCATTTCTTAATCTTTTTCTTTATATTAGAAACTGTCTTTTACGTAATGTAAGGTAAGATTATGTATAATTGACCCAAATGTGGTCTGACGCTTCCTTGGACCCCGCATATAGTAGTGCTTTGTGCACTGGGCTGCCTTTTTTTTCCTTAATTCTCGGGAAAGTGAGGAGAAGATTGAGGCAATGGGAGAAATTCTTGTCTTGGTTCTCTTTATGCCTTAATATGGGCCCTTGAGGTTTAATTGAAAGAGGGGATTCTGTTGTTTCCTTTGATTCATACAGTCCTATTGACATTGCAGTGATCCATTGAGCCATGGGAGCCCAGCCATATGATCATAGCTGTTATTTATCTTATTGTTTGCTTCTCTTTCCCTTCTAAAATTTTGAAGGCATTTTTCTTACAGGCACCAAATTCTGATTGCAAAGCGACTTCTAGAGGAAGGCGAAGGAGCTTGGAATCTGATCTCACAAAACAGTCATCATGTTCAGTGGGAGAATGCGGTTTTTGAGATAGAGGAGCAATTCATGAAGATTTCTTGCTGCAGTATAAGATCTCTCACACAGCAGGTATATTCTAGTCCTATTGCTTGTGCTTTGTGATACTTCAAGCTATTTATCTATATGAACTGCTATGGCTTTAGTTATGGAGTAGGTGGGCTTGACAATGCTCCTTTGAATTAATTCGTGTTCACAGTAAAGTATAAAACTGATGGGTCCTTAAAAAAGTACAGGGCAAGACTAGTAGCTAAGAGTTCACCCAAACCTATGTAGTGGATTATCATGAATCCTTTGCATCACTAGCAAAGATGAACTCTATACCGGTACATTATCCTTGGTTGGAACTTGTAGCAATATGATGTAAAAATGCTTTCTTCCATGGTAGTTTAGAGGAGGTGTACATAGCAGTGCCACTTGCCTTTGAAAGATACTTTGGGAATAATCTGATCTGCTGGTTTGAGAAGCATTCTATGGGCTGAAATAGTCTCCTTGAGCATGGTTTGGAATATTCATTGGATGCTTTGAATGAAATACATGCAAACACACCTTATTCACGAAGCACTCTACTAGGGAAGAAATTACTGTGCTAATTGTGTATGTTGATGACATAATTGTCATGGGCAATTATTAAGTGGAGCAGTTCCATATGGCTGGCCCCCGCTTAGTGGGACTTATAGCTTTGTTGTTGTAACACTAGAGGAGATGCAACAACTCAAACATGGTGCAGGAGTTTGAGATTAAACACCTTGCAAAACTCAAGTACTTCTTGAAATAGAAGTGGCTAGGTCAAGGGAAGGGATTATTATCTCCCAACAAAACTCTATTTTGGGATTTCTTCAAGAGACATGAACGTTGAGTTGCAAACCCATTTATACACCTATAGAACCTAACAATAAATTAGGTGAAGCCAGAGATGATAAGTGATTGATAGGGATAATATCATAAACTTGTAGGAAAGCTGATCTATTTGTCTCATAACAGGCTGTGTCGTGAGTGTTACAAGAGTTGATGCACTATTTGAAGAATACTCATCTTCAAACAGCCTATAGAATGCTATGGTATCTCCAAGCTAATCATGCGAAAGGAGTCATGTTAAAGAAAAATGGTAGCTAAACTGTTAAAGTTTATACAAATGTATACTGGGCAGGTTCAGTCATCAATATAAGACCAACTACTGCTTATTGCACTCTTCTTTGGGGAAACCAAGTAACATTGAGAAGTAAGAAGCAAACAATGGTTGCTAGGTCAAGTGCAAAGACCAAGTTCAGAGCTATGGCTGATGGCATCCATGAACATTTGTCTTGGATGGCAAGGGCTGATGAGGCTCTGTAGGAAGAGCTGCAAAAGCGAATACATTACTCTAGTTGCTTTGCCTCCTTTGCTGATAGAGCGGCAGAAGGCGGAAGTTTCTGCTTCTATCATGGCATTTGACCTTCCTAGAATATTAATGAACTAATGTGAATTAGAAAATTAGGGATAGTTTTCTTTTGTTATGCTAGTTTCCTATTTGGGTGTAAATACTCCAGGTTTTTATGGATTAATATCTGATTTGTAGGAAGTGATTATAGAGATTTATTAATAGGATGTGACTGCAAATATTTCTTTACCATAATAAGCAATTGGGTTTCCTTTATAAGCTTGTATCGATCAACTTAATAGAGTGTGACGTAAATTAAGTTTTCTCCGCACTATATGACCCCAAAGGGACGTTTACTCATCAGTAACAAGTCTCCATGATTGCCTTGTCAAGATCGCTTTATTCCAGAACAACATACTGATAATCATCCTTCCTCCTTAACGGTGCAAAATCTTTCGATTCAACTTTAGCTGTAGTTTGTCCATCAACAATGTCATGCCAAAGGAATTTCTAAAACCAAGCATTCCATTTTTTTTAAGTACGGCTTTTTGGAGGATGAAGATGGGGGCAGAAAATATGCAGAGCGGTGAGGATAGATGTGATCAATTGGAGTCTCCACCGAAAGCAAGCAATTTTTCCTCCTTGATTTGAAGAAATGCGCTTTCTAATTTTGTCAACTAGCACTTTCCGATTGACAATGGTTAATTTGGCAGTAATAATTCCCATGCAAGGTATCTTATGAAGCTTCTATAGGAAATAATTGAATGTAGAATCAAGATGAAGATAAATATGAATAATGCCAGAACAATAAACTTGGAAGTTGAATCTGAAACTTTTGAACAATTATGTCGATTGTAAGAATTTTTACTATTGTTTCAGAGAGAAAATAGGAAATCACTCCTTTAACCCTTAAAACTCTAAAATGGATTATACCTTTGAATGTCAGATACATTGGTTTAAATAAGAAACTAAAATGAATTTTCATTGTTAAATTTTGAGCAACCAGAATCATTGGTGGTGGAAAACAGTTGCATGTTTATTGTCAAATTTCCATAGCCAAGTAGGTTGCCTTTCCATCAAAAGCAATTTTGTCTTCTTTTGATAATGCTGTTGATGATCTTTTCCATCGAAAAGGGTCTTGGCATGTTTTGATTATGGTTTTGATTTTTGAAAAGCTGATTTGACTTTGTGTTATGATGATGTTCTTGTGTTATTTATTGTAGTGGAGTTGTTGGAACATTGGTCTTGAAGTAATGTTCTTCTTTGGGAAAATGCATAATCTTTGGGAGATAATTTGGAATAATACCTGCAATATTAACACAATGTTAGTTGAATTGTTGTTTCATTTTTTGTTGAATCTTAGAGTTACAAATCAATTGGGTCTTGGGATGATGGTCCACTGAAGCAATCATCAACATTGGGCTCGAGGTCTCAGATGTGCTCCACTTCTGTGCTGGAGTCTTGAATAGCTTGAATAGTCTTTTAGATTTGAGCCACGAAGTCCTAGAATTTCGTCTTTCATGTGGGCTTAGTTGAACAAGCCAGAGAGACAGTCTTCTTAGTAGGCTTCGTTTGGGCAGTTGTGGAAGATTTTTCTTGTTGCTGGTATTGTTGGCAATAGTGGAATATTGGCAGAGGTGGTTTTGACCAAATTTTCAATCAGCAAGAAGTCATGGAATAAGGATTGATTAATTTTTGGGTTACAAAAGGGGCAGTTGTACTTTTCCCACCATTTAACCTTGAATTCTAGAACAATGGGTAATTGTAAATCTGAATAAAACTATTTGAATGTGAAAAACCAAGTAACAATTTATGGTATTTCAAAGTCAATATGAAAATATATTCATTTGAAAAAGGTGATGCTGCTGGCATCTTTGAGATACTTTTTATATTAGAGTTGGAATTGTCGTATTGGTGATGGATAAATATCTAAGGTTGGACTGAAGAAATGCTACCATTTGTGGGACCAATTTGGAAAATCCTTTGGGCATTGTTTGTCTATTTTGATAAATTAGGAATGGTTGTATGATCGGACATAAAAGGCATTATATCAAACCATTTTATAGTATTGATAGTTGAATGTTGCTGAGATAAATCTTACTGAGAAGGGCCTCGTTGTCCAATTGGTTAAGCCAAGCTCAATGGGTTTGTGTAATCTCAGTATCTTACATGCTAAGTAACTTCCTTGAGGTTACTGTAATGAGGTTACAAACAAAAGCTCAATGGGTTTGAGGTTACAAACAAAAGTAGTTTGTGTCAAACTGCTTTTGTTCAATTATAAATAAATAACCATTTTGATGGAGATTTGTAGCATCATTCAAGTAAATACAGATTGAGATCGTAAAAACATGAGCTTGTGATATAGCTACACCTAATTCCAGACCGGTTAATGCAAGAACTATAAATAAAGGACCAGGATCTCCTATGAAATATAAAAGATCATTCATACATAGCATAGTCCAAGCGGACCCACTTAAAATCTTTACTGAACTATGACCGGCCATCATATTAGCAAATAAACGTATTCCTGAGCTTAATGCGCGAAAACAATGAGGGATTAGCTCAAGGAGTACTAAAAAAGGTGCTAACGGCAGTGGGACTCCTGCTGGTAATGAGAAGCTTAAAAAATGAAGCCCATTTCTTTGAAATCCCACTATAGTAATGCCAATAAAAATAGAAAATGAAAGACCAAAAGTAATGAGAAAATGACTTGTAACTGTAAAGCTATAAGGTATCATACCCTGGAGATTACGAAATAACAAAAAAGTAAAAGTGACCAAGATGCGAGGGGAAAACTTTTGTTTCACATTTCCGGAAAGACCACCTATTTGTTCGTTTACCGGGTTCAGCACGAAATCATGAATAAGCTCTACCAAGGATTGCCAAGCATTTGGTACTGAGTTTCCTCCTCCGTTTTTAGTAACAAAATGCACCAGAAGTAGGACCAAACTTAGAGTTAGCAGCATAAACAAAGATGGATTTGTGAATGAGAAATACAAGTTTCCTATATTCATAGGAATCAATGGGAGAATGGCAAATTGCTCAAGTGGGCTGTTGGGCGTAATCGTAAGAAACACTTTTCATTTCATCCCTGTAGTTCCGCTTCTTGCTCGAAAAATGAAGAAAGACTTGTCGGAAATCGCCGGTTGGGTTGGTCCGACCAAGAAAGGCATGGGAGTCTTTGGGCATTGCTTGGGCCGAGTTAAGTATGGCTACCTAGAAAGATCCCTCACTGAACAATATAGGCTGCATGCTATAGGCGCTACGTGTACACCGCCGCGTCGAGACTCTCTTTCCAAAGTGAGATCACCACCACACCAGCTTTAAGAAGAGGGAAAGATCACTCCTAAATGCAGCCATTTTCTTATATACGATACCACCAGACGCGCCCCTGCCTTTCTTTCCTAGCCAGTCTCCTCATGGTAGGAAGCCCTTTTTTCAATTTCAAAGCCCGAAGCCAGGTCGTAGTGAGCATCTCGGGACGGACCCAACATAATCTCTGGCATATGGGCCACGGCTAAGCTTCGTTCTATAGCGTAGCACCCGTTTCAGCATATCATCTCGCTCGATTCGAAATCCATAAAAGGCAGAGTCCCAAGCATATCGAGAGTAGCTATAGCAAATCCATTTAGAGATCGAGCCTCCTCCAGAAGTAGAGATAGAGGCAAGGGCAGTTTTTTATTATCCAGTTCTATATCGAAAACGAGCAGTTGATCCCAGGAAAGCAACGGGTTCCGGTGCTGGCTTTGTTGCGGGTTCAACTGGAATTGGATCCTAAGAAGTGAGGTAAATTGCCTTTCTCCCCACCGCATATGCCTCCTCTGCTTATGCCACTGGTGATGAACTCACTATGGCTATTCAACGTCGAACTCAGAGTTTTCGACTATATAGGCGGCTAAACGAAGCCCCAGCCTTGATCTGTCAAACTCCAGCCCCCTTATTAGTAGCCAAAGTATAGGCCCGCGTGAGATCAAAGTCACTTGTCCGTTCGCTCTCTGTTCAACAAAGGCCATCGATATTCACTCATTTATACAATACAAATCTTCTGCCCAAGTCCAACCAAACTATTAAATAAAATGAAAGCACTGTGATTATGACATTTTGTTTTGGTCTTGACGTGCTTAGAAAAAAAGAGAGATATGATTGGCACTAGAACACTTACGATAGACCCACCGAGAACACATTCACTACTGGGCATTGACATCTTGATGTGTTGCAATCTGGACATTGATCGATCTTTATGCTTCCCAGCAGCTATACAATCCGAATCGGCTACCAGTACAATTAATATAAAGACCGCTCGAGTTCTTGAGACCAGGGAGGGGCACCCTCGGTGCAGGGCCAATTTTATTGTCGGTTGGAGATCTTGTTTGAAATGCATATTTTGAAAGAGAGCCATCACTTCACCTAACATCCCTTCCTTTTCAATTGTCAATTCGAGAGCCAAATTTAAAAGCTTAAGAAGCAGTTGATCTTGATCCAATTCCCGATGCATGGGGCAAAATGCTGGTTGAAGCCCTCGAATGGGAACCTATCAAACGGTATAAGTTACGATTTTGCTTTCAAAAAGATCGATTTGACTTTGATTTACTATTATCCACTACCGGAAGGAATTGCTTGACTTACTGCTTGCTCTTATTCCCATCGATATGCTCGGAAACAAGAACTTTCTTTCTCTCATGCCCTTTACCTTAAGCCTAATTGACAAAGAGAGAATGTTTTACTTGCCCTACTGCTTTTATTGCCCGTAAAGACTCTATCTTTACAGCCGCCTTCTCTTTCCTTTTCATTACAAACAAAGCGATCCGCTTGAATAACTAATAAGGCGTAAAAGAAAGGAGTCCTCGGTATTCATGCTTACTTCTGCTCACAAAGTGCAGTTTACTATGCAAGTGAAGAGATTTAAGCGAGTTAATAGCGAGTGGACTTTGCCCGTCCTTTTCTTGAAACTTGCAGTAAAGCTGAACAAGTTTACTTAAGCTTGTACTTGAGCTTGAAGCCTTTTTTTGAATCCTAGAGTCGCATTAAAAAATCTCCGAAGCTACAAGAAAGCCGAGACTACAACCGCTACTTGCCCGGAGTTTTTTGTTCGTTTGACAATGTAGTTTGATTTTGTTGGGTTTTTGGACGTGTTCTTGCTTGTAGATGTTGATGGTTGTTGAGTTTGAGGTGGGGTTTGGGTTGCATCCTTGTATGTGAGTGGAGGGTACACTTGGAGTGTTGCATACTGGTTTGAAATGGGTATTGAATAGGTTGGATGGATTTGGAGTTTCGTCTCATAATCTTTAGCCGTTTGTTTTTGAACTGAGTTTTGAGTCTTGTCCTTACCTTTGTCTTTTGGAGGCATCTCTTCCCTAGCCTCATGTTTGGTTCAATGGAATTACAATTCTATTCTCGGCTAATTCTTCCGGGAATTACAATTCCCTTATTTGATTGGTAAATTAGCCGGGAATAAATTCCCACAAATGTGGGAGTAGTTATTC
>JAODPA010101592.1:0-21174 GCA_025585075.1 Nepenthes mirabilis | reverse complement strand
TCTAATCCAAAATATTATGAATTGAATTTAAATTATGAATTTTGATGCGTATGTCAGGAATGGGCTGACCCAGAAAATGGTGACAGCCCAGAGACGCTAAGGCCCAATTTATGTAAGGACGGTCGACGTGGGGCGTTGACCAGCTGAAAGCCAAAAAGGATGGAGAAATCAGGACGGACAATTTAAATGGCCAATTTTTATGACGGTCAACACTTCTGTTTACCAGCAACGGTCTTCTCCTCTAATTTTACGCTCTCCCAAAAAGCAATTTCCATGGCAAAGGTCATTAGCAGATTCAACGCGCCTCACACGAAGAAAGCGTCAAATTCTCTCCTCTGTCTGCAATAAACATTAACTGTTGCAAAATACAGAAAGAAGACAATTCTCCCAAGGAGCCGTTACTGCCATCAAGGCCCCACACCGAGAAAGAAAACTTATCCAATAGAGCGCAAGAATCAAACACTCCTGTCAAATGAAGGATGCCCAGCGTCTCAGCTATAAAAACCCATGGAACCCTCACTCCAAGGGACACGACAAATTCTACTAACAAAACGCACTCCTCTCTGTTAAGAATCACTCACCAAAGCCCAAACTCTCTAAAAGGCACTCTTTAATTTACTCAACGTTCTCACAAGCTCCTATGCTTACAGAACGTCGCTCTCTCTCTCTCTCTCTCTCCGTCACTACGTTCCTCAAGAAAACAGTGTCGGAGACCAGCACTCATTTCGAGCCACAGAAAGTCTTAAGCCTCGAAAGCGTAACACCCACTACAAACACTTTCAGCATTTCTCCTTACTCTGTTTTTTTCCTTAATCTTCTCAATTCTTAGAAGGTTATTTACTAACTTGAGCGTTGGAGTGTTTTTGATGGGGCGACATCCCGCCGACATCCAACCTCTCGCTTGTTGTAGTGGGGTGCAGGATCTAAACTCAATGAACAGAGCAGGACCCAGTGATCGACTTGACTCAAACCTGTTTAAAATTTAGATCCAGGACGCATCATTGGCGCCGTCTGTGGGAATCGCTTACAAAAAGCCTACCACCTTGCTCATATACTTTCCTCAACGTCACTTTCAAAGTTCATATCATCAACTAAATGGTGAATATGAGGGCACAAGCCAGCGAATCTGCTAGAGACGTGACCTCATCTGATCAGGACCACGCTACTGGTACCCTGGTCAACGGGACGGTCAACGGGGTGCCTGCACCCTTCTTCAAAAATCTGTTAGAGTACATGCAGAGTACAAACAAGATGCTCAAGATGCTCTGCTTTCTCCAGGAGCACGGACAGCAGGGCGCTCTGCCAACAGCAGCCCCTGTACCGGCCTCCAGGAGAGGAGGCTAGAGGAAGAAGGGACCGGCTAGGAAATCCAGAGGGCCGACCAACATTCAAATACTGGAGTCTTCTCACACCCAAAGCCAGCTAAGGCCTGAGGAACGTTCAGGCAGCACGACTCCGAAGGAAAGTCCGGAATGAAAGAACCCCCAGTACTCTATGGCAGAATTAAGACCCTAGGCCCAAGAAGGAGCCTCCCGGGCCATCAGATCCACTAGAGGCAGTAGCCGGTCGACTACTGGCCACACTAGAGAAATGATGAAGATGAGAACATGCCTCAACTCCAAAAGATCAGCCAACGCAGCCCGAGTAGATCCAAAACGAGAAAAGATCTGAAACCGTGATGAGCGCGCAATAGATCTTGACAGTTCTCCTTTCACAGTGAGGATTCTAAACCGTTCGATGCTTGCAAAATTCAAAATGCCAACTCTTGACTCGTACGATGAGAGCACTGATCTCTTATCTCAATCATTTTTGCATCTATTTGAGCCTACAAGGGTTAAATAACGCATCCATGTGTCGTTGCTTCCCGCTTGGCTTAAAGGGGGACGCTCGCATTTGGTTCCATTACCTTCCATCGGATTCAGTCCAAATTTTTTGAGAGTTGACTGATCTCTTCTTGGCGCAATACACCTCCAGCTGCCGAGAATAAAAGCAATCTTGGCATCTGTCGCACATCAAGCAGAAGTACGGGGAGAATCCATGAAGATTTCTAGATCACTTCGAGGCAGAAGTTAGGTGGATCGCTAAGCTCACGGAGGAGATGAAGCTTGGCAGCTTCATTCTGCGCTGACATATGGGGATTTCTTTAGGCACACGACGCATAAGAATCCGTAGACCTTCCAGGAAGTGAAATCTATTACTAAGGCCTACGTTGCAGCTGAGGAGGCCAACGAGACTAAGCGTCCTGAGCGAACCAAACAACCTTACCCTTTTCCAGCAGAAGGAAAGAGAAAGTACAGCGGCAGCGACCGCTCTCGTAGGAAGCACCACAAGATCGAATCGCTAGAGCGTAAAGATTATAGGCTGATCAACCTGACGCCCTTGACTGACAAACGTTTAAACGTCCTCATGGAGATCCGTGGGGAGAAATTCATTAAGTGGCCAAAATCACTTAAGAAAGCAGAATGAGAAAATCCAGCAAAGTACTGTGATTTCCATCGATCTCCCGGATATTCCACAGAGGATTGCGAGACTCTCCAATTGGAGATAAAAGAGCCGATCCGTAGATGCTACCTCACCAGGTTCGTCAGGAACCCTAGCCAGAGCTCTGGCACTGTAGGCAAAGAGAGACTAGAGCCTTCTCCTCCACAAAATAGGATCACAGTAGGAGTGGTCAACATGATCATGACTCGATCAGCCAAGATTCTAGCAAACCACAAGGAACGGCAGACTGGGAGGAAGAAAAACACGTTGAAGATAATGTCATTAGCTTTAGAGACGATGACTTAGAGCATGTAATTCCCTCCACGCGGACCCCCTTGTGTATCTGCACTAGTTTCGGACGGTAGCGTCGACTACCAGCTTAAGCGAGTGTTTGTTGATAATAGAAGCTCACGTGATTTGCTTTACCTTGACACGTTCTTTAAACTCGGTTTGAAAGAGTCAGTTAAAGCCTGCCGAAGACTCACTATACGGCCTCGACAACGAACCCGTACCTGTCCAAAGGACAATCCAATTAGAAGTTACCCTAGGCACATATCCAAGAATGGTGAGTCGTACGCTCACCTTATTGGTGGTCGACCTACCCTCTGTCTACAACGCTATACTAGGCTGCCCGTGCCTAATAACGTTCAGAGCCGTCACTTCAATTTTGCACATCAAGATGAAATTCCCAACAGCATGCGGTGTGGGCGAAGTGTTGGGCGATCAGGTCACCGGATGGACGTATTACATGTCTTATATCGCCCGAAGTGGCAGGGCGAAGTTGGCAGGAGAACTCGACCATCGAGACAAAGCGACTCTACAGCAAGCGTAGTTCGGAGAAACAACCGATCTAGTCCCACTGAATACAGAGAATCCGGAGAGGTGTGTACAGATCGGAGGCTCGCTCATTGGAATACTGTGCGACAAGCTGATCACATTCTTACAACAGAACGCTGACGTTTTTGCATGGACACCCGCGGACATGCCTGCGATTTTAGCCGGTATAATGGGCTACAAGTTTAGCCTCAATCCCGGCCGCAAGCCCATTAGGCAGAAATGGAGGAACCACTTCGTGAAAAAGTTGATCGCCATCCGAGAAGAAGTAAAAAAGCTGCTGGATGCCGACTTCATCAGAGAGGTTCAGTACTCGGATTGGATTTCCAACGTCGTCCTTGTAAAAAAAAGCAACGGAAAATGGCAAATGTACGTCGACTTCACCGACGTCGGCAAAGCCTGCCCGAAAGACAGCTTTCCTTTACCTTAGATAGACTCCATATCTGGACATGAGTAGTTGAGCTTCATGGACGCGTATTCGAACTATAATTAGATCCGGGTAAGCCCGAAAGACGAGAAGCACACTTCGTTCATGACGGATCAAGGCACCCATTACTACAAGGTCATACCTTTTAGTCTAAAGAACGCGGGCGCCACTTACCAGCGGTTCGTGAATACGATATTCAAAAAGCAGATCGGCCGCAATATGGAGGTGTACGTCGACGACATACTTGTCAAGAGCAAGGCCGCCAATGACCATATTCACGATCTAGTTGAATCTTTTGAGGTACTCCGCACAAATAATATGAAGTTGAATCCTGCCAAATGCGCCTTCGGAATATCCTTAGGAAAATTCTTGGGATTTATCGTTTTCTAGCAATGGATGGAGGCAAACCCAGAGAAGATTAAAGCTCTAGCAAACATAACGCCTCCATGGAACGTCAAGGATGTTCAACGGCTAGCCGGATGACTGGCGGCCTTATCCCACTTCTTAGCGAAGTTAGGCAACAAGTATCAGCTTTTCTTTAAAGCATTGAGGGGAACAAAAGCGAACGGATTCCAGTGAACGGCGAAATGTCAGACAGCCTTCGATGAATTGAAGCGATATCTGACCAACCCACCATTGCTAACGTCACCCAGGGACAGACAGGAGCTGTACCTCTACCTGGCAGTATCGGAGATGGCCCTCAACTCCGTCCTCGTACGTCAAGACTCCGATATCCAGCGGCTGGTCAATTGTGTAAGCAAAACATTGATCGGGCCAGAGACGCACTACCCACGCGTGGAAAAGTTGGCCCTGACACTTATTTTCTCCACCCAAAAGTTGAGACCTTATTTCCATATTTATTGCGTGATTATTCTCACCAACTATCCTCTAAAAAGCATTCTCCAGAAACCTGGCGTTTCTGGACGGTTGGTAAAGTGAGTTATCAAATTGGGAGAATTCGACATCAAATTTCGGCCCCCACCCGCCATTAAAGGGCAAGCTCTAACCGACTTCATCGTAGAGACCACGACACCAATTCTCGAGGAATAGCCCGCTGATGACATAGATTAGCACGAGGAGTTGGAATGAATCCTCAACGTGGGCGGGTTGTCTATGGACTCAGGCAGTGGAGCAGGAGTAGTCCTCAAAACCTTAGATGGGTTTAAGGTAAAATATTCGCTCCGACTCGACTTTCCAACAACCAATAATGTTGCCAAATACGAAACCCTGTTGGCTGGGTTGATGGTGGTTAAAGAGTGCCCGACTAAACGACTGACTGTCTATAGCGACTCTGAGCTGGTCGTCAACCAGGTTAATGAAAGTTTCAAGGCATGTAACCTTCACCTGGCTAAATACTTGACCAAGATAAAGGAGTTCAACAGGAGATTTGGCAAGGTGACCCTTGTCCATGTTCTCAGAGCTGAGAACTGGAAGGCCGACCAACTTGCCAGGACAGCGGCAGCTAAAAACCCAGAGCAGTACTCGAGGGACATGTGAAAAATTCTCAGCGCTCCCAACACGAAGGAACAGGAAGCGATGCAGATCTCCGAAGTAGAAAACTGGATGACGCCTTACCTAAGGTACCTGGTAGACGAAGCACTGCCAGACGACGCGGACGAGGCAAAGCAGATCAAGAAGACGATCAGTTGGTATACCATGGTCGCTGGAAGGTTATATTGTCGTGGCTATTCGATCCCTTACCTCAGGTGCTTAACCCCTGAGGAGGCAGACTACGCTCTGAGCGAAGTCCACCTTGGGATCTGCCGGTCGCACATCGGCTGGAAGAACCTGACATTTAAAATCATGCGCCAATGATATTATTGGCCAACGATGAAGAAAAACACCCTCGACTTCGTAAAGAAGTGCAAAAATTGCCAACTCCACGGCAATTTTCACCACCAGCCATCTGTTGAATTGAGGGCTCTTCAAGCACCTTGGCCCTTCGCACAATAAGGGTTCGATATTTTCAACCCATTTTCCATTGCTACCGGGCAAATGAAATTTATTATAGTCGGCATTGACTACTTTACTAAGTGGGTCGAAGACGCCCGCCAGCCAAGATCACAAAGTACAACGTTCTGAAATTCGTTCGCCAAAGTATAGTTAGCAGATTTGGTGTTTCCAATGTCATCGTGACTGACAATGGAACCCAATGCTCCGTAAAACGTTTCACCAAGTATTGTACCAATCCATGTATCAGATTGGTCCATACTTCAGTGGTGTACCCACAAGCTAACGGACAGGTGGAGGTCACAAACCGTATGCTACTCCATAGTCTGAAGACTAAGTTGGAGAACACAGGGAGCTCCTAGGTTGACGAGCTGCCCTCCACCCTGTAGTATTACCGGACAACTCCTAAGGAACCGACTAGCGAGACACCTTTCAGCCTCTGCTACGGGACTGAGGTGGTAATTTTGGTCGAAATCAGGCTCCCGAGTCTTAAAGTTGAGTCATTCGACTGACAGGGTAACTCCTAGAAAATTCGAGAACACCTAGACTTACTGGAAGAAGCTCGCAATGCCGCTAGGCTACGGACGGCGACCTACCAACAACGGGTTGCGCGCTATTACAACAAGAAGGTAAAATCGCGACACTTCGAGGTTGGGGATTTGGTTCTACGAATCATTGATGCTACAGGCAAGATCACAAATCGGAATAAACTCTCCCTGAATTAAGAGGGTCCCTTCTTAGTCTCTGTCGTCCTATAAAACGGAGCATACAAACTCCGGACCAAAAACGGCAAGTTGGTTTTTCGGACGTAGAATGCGATCTACCTCAAGCGCTACTTTCAGTAAAGGCACAGGTAAGTCAACCATATGCATGCACGTAGGAACACTTGGCACGTTATATTTCTTATATCACCTCACTATAGATTTCTTTCCCTTCCTTTCCCATATGCATATTTATGTCTGTTTATAGGTTTACACAACCTAGACTGCCCCTAAGTCAGAAGAATTTCTACCCTCTCGTAATTAAACCCTGATCATCCAAATGACTAATGAGTGGTCATAATTAAACTCTGGTCATTTAGGTGGCCTATGAGCAGTCGTAATTAAACCCTGATCATCCATGCAACCCACGAGCAGTCATAATCAAACCCTAGTCATTTAGACAGCCTAATAACAGTCAAACTAAACCTTAGTCATCCAATTGGCCCATTCGCGGTCAAAATCTTAGGGGACTCAACCAGCACACGCCACAACCTCCTTTGCTAGGAGCGAGCGTGATCAATCAACGACGGCCGTCAAGGACAAAAGCTTTGCGTCCAAAAGTCGGCCATCCAAGTTCATACTTGAAGAATGCCGCGAAGCCTCCACTCACACATGGGCGTAAAACAGGCTTGACCCAATGTCAAGGTATGCTTTGTGAGTGAAACGGACCTCTAAAGCAATACTGACCGGCCAACTTGCGAACAATGCACTAAGTCAGCCAATCTATTAAACGGTATGCAAGTCGAGAAATGAGAAGCCATGAAAACTGAGCAAGAGAAAAACTTGGAAATTTCTCAAGAAAGAAAGGACAAAGGAAAGCGTGGGAAATTGAAATATAATAGACGAAATGCTTAAAGACAGGCGAACAGTAGGAAAGGAAAAAACCATCTCGTAAAAGCACGTCCATCATTGTTGGCACGTGTCACTCTCTAAAAGGGTGCGAACGATTCGGAGCCCCTAGCACATTAATTATCGGGATCACAAACCCCCTGCGTGTGGACACGTGGCCCACTTTTGAACTGACAGTCTGGCGACATGATAGCGCGTCTTTTCAAACTCCCACAGTTCTCCGGATTTCATCCTAGACGATCAATGATCCGGTCAACTCTACCTTCGCAAGTTCTTCAGATTTCACCTTAAGACGGTCAACGATCCGGTCAACTCTGCCTTCACAAGTTCTCCAGATTTCACCATAGGCGGTCAACGATCCGACTAGCCAACTCTTCGAAAATTGACCTCACGGCTACCTCGACTAGTGTCTCATCTTAAACATGCTAAATGCCAACAGTCCTGAACCACCAGCATAGGGGGCTAGTAATGGGTACGCCAATAATGGGCTGACCCAGAAAAGGGTGACGGCTTAGAGACGCTAAGACCTACTTTATGACAGGACAGTCAACACTCCGCGTTGACCGATTGAAAACCAAAAAGGATAGAGAAATCAGGACGGACAACTTGAAAGGCCAACTTTCAAGATGGTCAATACTTCTATTGACCGAAATCTTGACCATTTAAAGACCAAGTTTAACGTGGCCCAAGCCCAATTTGGCCCACATGTCTTTCCACGAACCTTAGCTATTGCAAAATACAGAAGGAAGACAATTCTCTCAAGGAGCTGCTACCGCCATCAAGGCCCCACATCGAGAAAGGAAACCTGTCTAACAGAGCACAGGAATTAAGCACTCCTGTCAAAGGAAGGATGCCTAACGTCTCAACTATAAAAACCCATGGAATCCTCACTCCAAGGGACGCGATGAATTCTGCTAACAAAACGCACTCCTCTCTGTTAAGAATCACTTACCACAGTCCTCTAAAATGCGCTCTTTAATTTACTTAGCGTTCCCACAAGCTCCCATGCTTACAGAACATTTATCTCTCTCTCTGCCACTACCTTCCTCAAGAACACAGTGTCAGAGACCAGCACTCTTTTCGAGCCACAGAAAGTCTTACGTCCCGAAAGTGTAACACCCACCACAAACACTTTCAGCATTTTTCCTTACTCTGTTTTTTTCTATAACATTCTCAATTTTTGAAAGGCTATTTACTAATTTAAGCGTCAAAGTGTTTTCAGTGGGACAACATCCCGCCGATACCCAGCCTCTCGCTTGTTGTAGTAATGTGCAGGATCCAGACACAATGAACAGAGCAGTACCCAATGATCGATTTGATCTGAACCTGTTCAAAGTTTTTGTTATTAATCGATGCCCTTTTTTTTGTCATTTTTGTCGTAATAGATAAAGGAAACGATACATCAGAAGGCAATAGCTAAAATTCCATGGCAAGACGAAGACGAAGTTCATGGAGATGCTGATATCCGTTGGATACAACCTAAACTTAAAAATTTACGCTGTTGAGCGATACGCCATGCTTTCCAACATTTATTTATTTATTTTCCGAGGAAATCGCATGTTCTGATCGCTTGAAAAGCTTAAGCCACGGATTGGTAGTGGCACGATACGGATTGAATCGGTAGAATCAATTCAGACAATCGGTGTCACGGACAATTTCCATGGATGGGAGAATGATCGCAGCCAACGGTTTATGCTCGTATCCTCCTCCTTCATCGACGATCAGTCTAAGCCCTTCGATATGAAGCTTCCCGTGGTGTCCACTCACCACAACTGTCGGATTTGCAGTCAGTTCCTGAGAAAATAGCATAAACAGACATCGAAGCATAGGACAAATTAGAGCAGACAGGTCAATTATTGGTAAGTAACACAACATCAACAACAAAGTTTTAAATCTAAGTAGGAGCAGAAATATGAACCCGCTTTTGTTATTCCGTTTGATCCATGGTAATGTCGTCTGAAAGAAGTAATTTAAATATTTTTATTGCCTCACACTAAGTTTTCTTAGACATATCTATTCGTTTTTTCCCTCAATCACAACTAACTCATATTTTTTGATATGTGCTTTACCAAACCAGCATTTTAAATGCCCGATTCCATTATCGTATCCTTTATAAATATAATTTTCAAACACTCATGAATATTGTCCTTCACAATCTTTTTTACTATAGTTACGGTCATTCATCTTAACATTATCATCTATGCAACGATTACTTTCTACACACATTGTTTTAGCAGCTAACATTATGATCTATAAAGCATAACGAGTCTAACATCTATTTTATAGCATTTTCCTTTCAATGTACAAGTTAAATTTCAATCGCAAAGCACACCCACTTGAGTTCTCCACCCGATACAAGTACTACTTATAGGAAGTGAAAAGATGAGATCCCGATTGTACCTCCGGAATGTCCCAGACGCTTTTCCTCCCACTGAGAGCCTCCACCTTCGGCACCCTCGTGTCCCGTGATTTGAGAAAACGGAGCTGCTCGTCGACCCCTTTCCCCTTCTCTAAACCAGCATGCACAGCAATCAGCTTACAGTGTTTAATCCCCTCCCCGGTTTGCACACACACATCATCCTGAAGAAGTTTCATATTTCATCAATGGAAAATAATTTCTGGAATCATAAACTGATAGGTAAATATCAGCCCAATATATTAAAATATATCACCAACACAACAATATATTGTTATTTTGTCATGGTATTGAAAAAACCAGTATTGGGGGCCAATACCGATATAGATAAGCCGACAATTTCATCCATGATATTAGCCATGTGGCACCGTGAATATACTAAACAAGCAATCTGATTGCTACATGCAGGGGAGAAAAAGAGAGGGAAAATGTAGGACATGGTCTCCCCCGTGATTTTTTTTCAAGTACAATATCATATTTGTGATTGTAAGAGTTCTTCATTTGTGAATAATCTTTCCTTTTTAGTAAGTGATGAATAGTAAAGATAAATAAAAAATAGAGCGAACAACACATGGTACAACTAGAGCTTTGTCTAAGGCATTCCATGATACAAAGTAATGAAACCCAAAACTCTATGACACATCCCGATGAACAAACTCAAAAAAAAGGAACATCGAGCCATAACACAATTCAAACCCAGAAAGGGGAAATCAAAAAGTAGACAAGAGAAATAGTAGAACTACATCAACCCATTAATATAAATATTAGCCTATATATATGAGTATTAGGACCTCCCTAATACAGATATTTTCTAAAATCATAATAATTGTGACGGAACGGATTTTTTTTGCATTCCGTCAGTGACTTCCCGGAACTGACACCAAAGTTTTGGTGATTCGGTCTAGGTCGATTGTGCCTTCCAGTGACAGGATCACAAATGTCATCTAAGATTTATACACTTTAGTTATCAAACATATAGCGGAAGTCAATCTAATATCCTGTTGAAGCATTCATATTCATTCCCATAAAATTCATTCCTGAATATATATAGCCATAAACGTCTAATTACAAAAGTTCATCAATTCCAATAGATCATTACATTAACTACTTCTTCGTGGAGGTCTTCCAAAAGGTGTGCTCTTGAAACCTTACAATCTTTCAGATAGGCTCTTGTCATTCCGTCTTATTAGACACGAATTCTAAAATTTCATTTGAAGGGGGAAAAAAAGAAAACAGTAAGTTGGAGCTCAACAAGGTACATGCAGATTTTTCATAAAACGTTTGTGCTGTCAACAATTACAGATACATATACAAGATATCATTCAGCCAGAATCTTACAGAATACTAGAACGGTCAATGTAGGTAATCATGCAACATAAATATCATACGGTAACGATTGACCGGACTATACAAAAGTCAATTAGAAAGCCGGAATAGTTAATATTATAACGTAAGGCAAGGCCGATTACAGTATAGAAATCTTCTTTTATTTATTGATAAGGTTTCTGCTTAGTGGAATGGAAGATTTAATCGAAAATAGATTGTACACATCTCCTCACAATCACAGTAATACCTCCTTGTACAAAGCCCCGAGGACGGCTATCACTACCTCATTGTACAAAGTCCCGAGGACGGCTTTCACTTTCGTTATCTTCGATTATCACCATAAAGTTTTAAGGTATGCCGGAGAACCTTATCTCCCAATGCTAAGGTCCGAACTTATTTATCTTATCATAAAGCCGATTCACATTTTTTTTGTTCATTTTGAACGGCCATATCACAAGCCGATTTCAAAATCACACTACAAAGCCGGTTTCAAATTTATGTTACAAGGCCGGTTTCAAAATCACAATGCAAATATCGGTTTCAAATTTACAATACAAATGCCGATTTCAATTATAATACAAGGGCGGTCTCAAAATTTACAATGCAAATGTTGATTTTCAAAATTTACAATACAAGGCCGGTTTCAATTACAATGCAAATGCCGGTTTCAAATTTACAATACAAATGCTGATTTCAATTATAATACAAGGCTGGTTTCAATTATAATGCAAATGCCGGTTTCAAATTTACAATACAAATGCCAGTTTTAATTATAATACAAGGCCGGTTTCAATATTTACTTAAGCCGATTTCAAATTATATTATAAAGCCGGTTTCAATTATTTTGCAAATCAAGGCCGGTTTCAAATGCAAGTGACATACAAGCCAGTCTACTTTTTCATTTTCATGTACTCTAATTTAAACATGAGTTTAGCAGAAAGCAGAGGACAGAAGGCAGAAAGCATAAATTTAAACTAGAATACAACTTATCAAACAGTAATTAAAACGACATGCATTTAATCTAAATTGGAAGGGAAAACTGGCAGTTTTTAAAGCTGAAACTTTGGAGACGGAAGTATATTTGCAAAGCATGAACTCTAAAAACTGGGGCACACTTGCAAACGAACTTAAAAAGAGTGATCGTCCGAAGTATACTTGCAATATTCTGAAGTTAAAAATAGAGTGTACACTTGCCTGACAGTCGTCCGCCCACTCTTATAAACTTGAAGATTTCTCGCCTTCTCTACTCCTTAATGTTCCTTCTTGCCGGCGCTCATACTTGCTTCTTCGATCGAAGCTGAGTATATATAGAGGAGGGGTTAGGTGGAGTAAGTGGGGGTAAGCTACCTATTTGGTATTTCTTCGCAGAGGTTAGGTGGCAGTAAGTAGTTCAAGTTACTTACTTTGGTATTTCTTTTCAGACGGTCAATGGGGTTGTTCACTTCATTTAGTTGGGGTCTAATTGGGTTCTAAATAATCAGTAAAGTTGGTCCTTGTCTTTAGTTACCCTTAATTTATTCCGATCAATTCTTTGATCAATACTCAGAGTCGGCCATCGTTTCACTTCTTTTATTCAAGACCGGTCAATCTTTCTCAAGGCCGGTCAACATTCTAAAAGTTGGTCAACATTCTAAAAGCAGGTCAACCTTATAAATTTCGGTCAATCTTTTCTTGTCATCTATTCCAGACTTCAAGCAGTCCGACCTTCTGTGGCACAAGTTTCTCCGGTTTTAAGTGGCATAAGGCCATTCCGGTATTGAAAGGTATAAGGCCACTCCGGCCTCCAAATTTCATTCTTCTTCCGGTTTTTAAGTCGAAAATAAAAATATACTCTTGGTTTTAATATTTTATTTCGATTTTAAGCTCTTTTTTTTATTTCGGGATCTCACAATTCTCCCCTATTTAAAAAATTTCGTTCTCGAAATTTAGATGGAGTTATATACTTTAAACAAACAAGTGAGGATACTTGCTTCAGATTTCTTCTTCTCGTTTTCAGGTAGCTTCTTCAAGTGAGTGATTCCTTCATAGCACCTTTACTAGATGAACCATCTTCGTACGCAACATTTACTCCTTTCGATCGAGAATTTGTAGTGGCTCCTCGACATAGGATAGATCATTATTGATTTCCAAGGGTTCGAGTTCAATCACGTGAGTAGGGTCATAAACGTACTTCCGGAGCATGGATACATGGAACACATTATGCACTTCCGTCAAACTTGGCGATAGTGCTAATCTATATGCCACTTTTTCGATCTTTTCTAAAATCTCAAAAGGGCCAACAAATCATGGCTTCAATTTTCCTTTCACTCCAAACCGTGACGTTCCTTTCGACGGCGAGACCTTCAGAAAGACGAAATCTCCTATTTCAAAGCTTAATTCTTTCCTCTTTCTATCCACATAACTTTTCTGTCTGCTCTGAGCGACCCTCAAATTACCATGGATCAGTTTGATTTTCACAGACGTTTCTTTTACGATTTCTGGACCCAAAATCCTTTTATTTTCGGTCTCCTCCTAATGAATTGGCGACTTGCACTTTCTTCCATACAGAGTCTCGAAGGGTTCCATACCGATACTAGCCTGATAACTATTATTATAAGAAAACTCTGCCAGCGCTAGGTAAGTATCCCAAGTTCATTTTACTTTCAATACAGAAACCCTTAATATATCCTCAAGAATCTGGATAATATGCTCAGACTGGACATCTGTTTGAGGGTGGTAAGCAATATTGAATTTTAATTCAGTCCCCATTTTCTTATGTAAACTCTTCCAAAATCTTGAGACAAAATGGGGTCTCTATTAGATACAATGGAGGCAGGGATTCTATGTCGTCTTACGATCTCATTCACATACAGTTGAGCCAATATATCACGTGAATACGTTGTTCTGATTGCCAAGAAGTGGCCTGACTTTGCAAGTCGGTCAACTATAACCCAAACGGCATCGTGATTTCTTGGGGTCATTGGCAGACCCGATACGAAATCCATAGCGATATCTTCCCACTTCCAGCTTGGGATCGGCATTGGTTGTAACAATCCGGACGGTTTTCTCCTTTCGGCCTTCAATTGTTGACATACGAGGCATTTCTCCACATAGGCCAGGATGTCTCTCTTCATGTTCCTCCACCAGAACGTTTTCTTTAAGTCTTGATACATTTTATTTGTTCAAGGGTGAATGGTATATCTAGATCGATGGGGTTCTTTTAGAATCTTCTCCTTCAACTCCTTATCGTCTGGCACACATAATCGATCTCTAAATCTCAATACTCTGTCCGTTCGGACACTGAATTCAACTCGGGATTCATTACTCAAATCACTTGCAATTTCTATAAGAAACGGATCATTGACTTGCTTCTCCTTGATTTCACTAACAATCTCCGGTTGGATTTGAAAATAGGACAGGAGTATCCTCTTACCCTTAGCAAATCGCTGGACATTACATTGCTTTAGATAGTCCAACAACTCTATCTGTTTGATTTGCATTTGAGCCGCAAATCCTGACCGTTGACTTAAAGCATCCGCAATCACATTGGCCTTTCTAGGCTTATATTGTATCTCACAGTCATAGTCCTTTAAGAAGTCGAGCCACCTCCTTTGCCTCATGTTAAGCTCTTTCTGGGAAAACAAATACTTCAAACTTTTGTGATTGGAATATACCAGAAACTTTTTACCGTACAGGTAATGTCTCCAAATTTTTAAAGAAAACACCACGGCAGCAAGCTCCAGGTCACGGGTAGGGTAGTTCTTTTCATAAACCTTTAGTTGCCTAGACCCATAAGCTACCACCTTATCGTGCTGCATCAGTACACATCCCAAGCCTGCTTTAGAGGCGTCACAATATACCTCATAACCTCCTGATCCTTCTGGAGCCACCAATACTGGAGCAGTAGTCAGGCGATCTTTCAACTCCTGAAAACTCTGATCACACTCCTTAGTCCATTCAAATTTGACTTCCTTTTTCAATAATCGAGTTAGGGGCATAGCAATTTGTGAAAAGTTTTCCACAAACTGCCGGTAATAACTTGCAATGCCCAGAAAGCTTCTAATCTCTGTTACAGAAGTTGGATTCCTCCAATTAGTAACAGCTTCTGCTTTCTTTGGATCCACAGAGATACCACTACCAGAAATCACATGTCCCAAGAATATCATATTTTCTAACCAGAACTCACATTTTTCCAACTTAGCATACAATTTTTCCTTATGAAGCACTTGAAATACTATCCTCAGATGGGTTTCGTGCTCCTCATAGTTAGAATAGATTAGAATATCATCGATAAAAATTACCATAAATTTATCCAGATACTGCTTGAATACTCTATTCATTAGGTCCATAAAGGCAGCAGGGGCGTTTGTAAGTCCAAAGGGCATAACAAAAAACTCATAGTGGCCGTATCTTGTTCGTAAGGTAATTTTGGCAACATCTTCTGGCTTAATCCTCAATTGATGATAATCTGATCTCAAATCGATCTTTGAGAACACCCGGGATCCTTGCAATTGATCAAACAAATCATCAATACGTGGCAGGGGATATTTGTTCTTTATCGTGATTTTATTTAACTCACGATAATCAACACATAGCCGCAATGACCCATCTTTCTTTCTTACAAACAAAACTGGTGCTCCCCAATGAGACACATTTGGCCTAATAAAACCTTTGTCCAATAGCTTCTATAATTGCAATCTTAATTCCTTCAACTTAGCCGGAGCCATTTCATAGGGGGTCTTAGAAACTGGATCGACACCAGGAACGATAGAAATCTCAAACTCAATCTCCCGATGCGGGGGCAATCCAGGCAACCCCTCAGAAAATACATCCTCAAAATCGCGGACGACTTGGATGTCCTTAGCCGGCACTTCATGACTCCAGTGATGCAGGTATAAATCAAGTAAGCTTTACATCCGCTTTTTACTAGATGTTTAGCATGTAAAGTCGAGATCATCACAGGCATCTCCTTTTTCTTGATACCTTGAAAGAAAAAGGTTTCCATCCCAGGAATACTAAAATAAACCTTTTTCCTAAAACAATCAATGGTGGCATGATTCTTAGCCGGCCAATCCATCCCTAGAATCACGTCAAAACCTTCCATGTTTAGTAGTACCAAATCCACAACCAAATATCTCCCGTCTACTTTCATCACGCATCCATGATATATAACATCAGTGACTACGGGGAATCCAATAGGGGTACATACCGATAATTTATAATCCAATACACAAGGAGTAGTAACAATACGACATGCAAATCATGGAGAAGTAAAAGAGTGGGTAGACCCGGAGTCAAACAAGATAGATGCAGGAACTCCACAAACAGAAAGAGTACCTTCTACGACATTTAGCGATATCTCTGGCTCCTGAATAGCCACTGTGAAGGCCTTAGCCGGAACAGTAGGCTTTCTCCCTTCTAGTTTCGGGCAATATTTGATCATGTGACCGTGCTGTCCGCATTTGAAACAAGCTCCTGTTACTCGGCGGCACGCCTGCCCCAGATGTATCTTTCCATAGGACGTGCAGTGCACAGTCGATGCCCTAGAATCAGCCATTGACTGAGCCAGTGCAACACCCTTCCCTTTCTCAGTCGTCCTCGTCTTTTTGGACGACCTAAAAGATCTCCCAACAGATCCGCCACCAGCACCTCCCCGGCTAGCTGCCCTCTTTGCATAGAATTTTTCTATCTCCACCTCTTGTTCGTAAATGACCGCTCTGTCCAGTATATCGGCATACGTCTCGAGCCTTAATGTGGACAGTTGTTTTCGAATATATCCCACAGTCCTTGCTGAAACTTCTTCGCCTTTCTTAATTCGTCTTCTAAATAATAAGATAAAAATCGGGACAGTTCGGTGAATTTGGCATCATACTCAGTCACCGTCATGCTTCCTTGCCTTAATCTCATAAACTCCATCTTCTTTTGATCTCGGAGACTGGATAGGAAGTATTTCTCTAGAAAAACTTCCTCGAACATATCCCAAGTGATCATCTCGTCGGATATTCCTAGCGTTTTCCTCCTCATACCCCACCAGCTGTCCGCTTTGCCTTCCAACTTGTACACGGCGAAGGTGACCTTTTCCTGGTTTGTGAACCTAATCACTGCAAATATTTTCTTCATCTTCTTAAGCCATATATCAGCCTCTGTCAGATCGAGTTTTCCCAAAAAGCCCGGCGCTCGCTTCGCAATGAACCGATCATACGTGATTGGAGCTAGGATAGTCGGAACTGGCTCCGTTGCAGGAACTGGAACCATATGCCTATGCTCGACGGATTCCACCACGGTGGTCATTTTTTCTAACAAGTCTATATAAGCGGCCTCCCAGTTATAGGGTGTATTATGGCCATTTCTTCTTCCTCTTCCACTAGCAATCCTAAAATCAAGATAGGCATAATATTATAATATAAAGATAAGCTGACAATTTCATCCATGATATTAGCCATGTGGCATCGTGAATATACTAAACAGGCAATCTGATTGCTATATACAAGGGAGAAGAAGAGAGGAAAAATGTAGGACATGGTCTCCCCCGTGATCTTTTTTCAAGTACAATATCATATTTGTGATTGTTTTGCGAACAATCTTTCCTTTTTAGTAAGTGATGAATAGTAAAGATAAATGAAAAAAAGAAGCGCACAACACATGGTACAACTAGAGCTTCGTCTAAGGCATTCCATGAGACTAAGTAATGAAGCCCAAAACTCAGGATACATCCCGATGAACAAACTCAAAAAAAGAGGAACATAGAGCCATAACACAATTCAAACCCGGAAATGGGAAATCAAAAAGCAAACGAGAGAAACAATAGAACCACATCAATGTAAATATTAGCCTATATATATGGGTATCAGGACCTCTCTAGTACCGATATTTCCTAATATCATAATAATATTATAATATGTAGCCGTATTTGTGATATATTGTAATATATCGGTCGATTTATATCACGATATATATCCAACGCTAATATGTACTATCCAATATGTCTGATATAGATATGGCCATAATAAATACCGATATCGATATTTTCATCAATCATAAAGATTTGCCAAACCACATTGACCTCAACTTCATGAGGGGATTCATCCCAGATGATTGGGCTATGTAAATATTTTTCATCTTAAAAATTTAAAATAAAATAGCAGAGCATTTGAGGCTGACCTGTTCATGGACCCAAACTAAATCAGCGAGAAACTTCTTATGTTCATCAGGAATTGCTTTCATCAAATCTGCACAGTAATTAAAAGAACGAACACAGCAATAACAGAATCATAATCATTTAACATGTTTGAGTTCGTAATTATCTCACATAAAACATATTGCAGCTTCACTGAGAAATTGGGGAAGAGAGAACCATCAGCAAAGATCTGGTGAGCAAAGAATCACAAAACCAAAGGAAATCACCAATTAAACAAAGACCAGATCAGTGGAGTCCAAGGACTGTATACTTTGATGACAATACAAAAAAAAGAAAAAGTTACTTTTACTTTTAGATGATAATACTCTAAATCGAATAGACGGATAGAAAAATATTCGTATAGTTGACTCCAGATTTTGTTGTGTTGTTTTTGTAGTCCGTGACTTTCTCATTTTTTGAGATTATTATAAACAATTGTTATTGTGAACTTATGTTGGAATGAGAGTGACCCATATAAACAAATCTCACCCTCCTGATCTCGCGGTGATGTCAAAGTATCTCTTCCATCTTCCTACAAGCGACTAGCTTTATCTTTGTAGTTACCAAAATGAAGCAATTCTTAAATAATGTATTGATTTGATAACCTGCACTAGTTACTTCGCTTACTATTTTAAAGTTTTTTGAGTGGTGGAGTCCAGACTTATTTCATGAATGAGGCTTCTTTTTTTTTTTTTGCATCGAATATATCTAACCAAGAAAGCCGTGTAACCTTCCTAATATAGTATCTTGACCTACGGATTAATCTCTCTCTAAAAGTCTTTTCAAGTGCAATCCCACAAGTCAAATATCAGCAAATACGATTTGGAACCCCAACAACAAACAAATGAGCATTTTCGAGGGCCCAAAAGATATAGTTAACCTGGCTCAGGCACCCCTGCTGTCAAGTCATAAAGGAGTGTAGCTCGAATGGACATTAAATTTCTACTATATGGATGGTGCACGGACTATCACACCATCTTTTACTCAAAAAGCCTAATCTATTGGATAATTGGCCAATGCATATTTACAAGCTGCTATAATTCCTTACCATGCAAAAACCATCACAAAAGCACTCCAATATGACGACTGAGCTGCTATCTGTGAAGCTAATCAGGCAGGGAACAACACAGTAATATCGAAAACTAACCATGAAATACATGATTTAAACACAAATCCATCAAACCAATGCAATGAAAAATCATGCTAATTTTCATTTAAAGTAAAGATGCGACTGCACATTGAACCACTAACAACTGTACATCCAAATCAAACGATTGAAATTCAAGCAATCAAGAAGATTTCTATACCAGAGGAACCATGAGGAACACCATACGACTCGAACGTCGGCGCGGCATCGTAAATCGAGCCCTTATACTCAGTTCCCTTTACAGTATTAATCTTAACCTTGATTGATCCTGCCCACCTTCTCCCTTGCAAATGCATATTCTCAAACCCATCACCTCTATACCATCCTTCTCTCTCCTCACTCTCCTCATACTCCCTCCATGTCTGCTTAAACACCGACCCGTCTGCCGGAGGCGGAAGAACTCCGACGAACGCCGCAAAGGCAAGGTCATGGTTCCCGCATAGGAAAACATGGGATTGGTTTGGATAATTTGAGGGCAAAGAAACCAAAAAATCGATTACTTTTTTGGTATCCGGGCCCCTGTCGCAGTAATCACCCAAGAAGATGATTAGGGAAGTGTTGAATTGAGATGGGTTCGTTCGGGATTGGAGATTGGACCATAGATTTTGGAGCTTTGAGTAGTAACCATGGATATCGCCTACGCAGATGACCAATCTATCGCTCTTTTGGGTTTCTGAGAGAGGGTTTTGGATTTGGACTCCGCCATTGCTCATATTCAGAGGGCCTTGGCTGTGATAGGAAAGCAGCGTGGTTAGTAAGCTTCCTGCAAAATGATGCACGCTGAACAAAAAAGGAAGCGTCGTCTCCTTTAGGAGAGGGAAAGTTCAGGCAATCTCTGGAAAAGAGCCGGTGTGGTTCCGAAGAAATAAGGACTTAGGGGAGGTACTTTTTTCTAAGTTTCATCTCAACTATTATATTAAAATTTAACAGTAAAAATTTAAAAATTGATGTGTCCTGGAATTAAATTTTGAATGGCTTGGAATTATGTCGATTGTTGAGTTGGTTTTGTCCACCGAGTTTGGGTCATGCACACAACTAAGACAAACGAAAGGTTAGGTGCCGGTTAAATATTATCTCACTAAAAACACTCCGACACTTAAGTCAGTAAAATGACCTTCTAAAAATCGAGAAGGTAAAAGAAATAGCGTAATGAGGGTGAGAAGTAGAGAGTGTTTATGGGAATGATTTGACTCTCGTTGGGAGAGGTTAATGTTGCTCGAGGGGAGCGTTAATTCCTGTCTTCGGGATTCTGAGAACCGTAGTGACAAGTGGTAAAAGGAGTGCAGGCATCCTAAGAGCGTGAGAGCTTGGGAAGACGTTGGAAAAACTCTAAGGGATTCCTCTGCATAAAGGAATTGGGAACATGAGAGCAACTCAAATAGGTATGAAAGCGTTTTTTGTTTTCTTTTAAGAAGATGTGCCCTGGAGTGTTGACTCTATGGCTTTCTAATAGTCGAGAAGTTGAGCATTCCTCCTTTGGTAGCAGTGCGTGATTTCAGTGCTCTACTGGAACAGCTTTCTTTCTGAACGTTAGTATTAATGGCTGTAATGGCTCCTTGAGAGAGTTACCTTCCTTCTGTATTTTGCAACGGTTAGAGTTTACAGTAGATAGGGGAGAGAATCTGGCGCTTTTCTCATGGGGTGCGCGCTGAATCTGCTTGTAACTGTTATCGTGGAGATTACCTTTTGGGGGAGCGCGTAGTGAAAGAAGAGAGCCATTGCTGGTCGCAGACGAGAATGCAGGTCAAAACTGGGCCTAGCCCATATAATGCTCGTCCGTGGGCCGGCCTACTGTAGCGCTGTCGGCCAACGAAAATGTTAACCGTC
>JAODPA010101581.1:0-21176 GCA_025585075.1 Nepenthes mirabilis | reverse complement strand
TTGTTGATGCTCCTTTTTTCAGTTGTTCTCCAGTTGTTGCATTTTTGTCTCTTCACTTCTGTGCTGCTTTTTCTATTCCATCTAGCCTGTAGCAAAAGGCTTCACAAAAGAACTCTTCATGCCTACCATTTGAAAGAGCACTATTTTTATTTGGTTAGGTTGATCCCCACAATTCGGGCGTAATTTCTTAGACAGGATTTTCTACAACTGGCAGTGAATAGAAGATGACCTATGATGTTTGCTAGTCATTAACATGAGATACAATGCAAGGCATGCATGATATAAATGAAGATATACAAATTGTTGGTCTGATTATATTAAAAGAATCCTTTTAAAGTGGTAAATTTAAACCAGAGCCAAGCAGTTTATTTACTGACTTGTTCGGTTTAATTTGATTTGATTGCTTCAGATTTGTTTTCAGCTTTTCCACTTGTTGAACACTAACACTACCGCATCAGGTCATTGTCAATCTAGAGTTTATCTGATCCCTGCATTACATTCAATAATATGCAGGAACTTGCTGATCATATGTTTTGTTTTAGTCATTTGCTTCCATAGTTTCATCACCACCACCACCTAAAAAAGCCTCTTGGTAATGCATAAGAAATATTTCTTCTGCAAAACTTCCTGGCTTTCAGGGATGGGCTATCCTTTCCATTGGTGCACTGGAGAGGTGTATCAATGCAATGTGTGGTGGTTAATGGCACTAAAAATAACAAGCCAATAAAAAAAAATGTTTCTTTTGACTGAGCATCCTGAATCACAGGCTATTCCCTTCTGAAAAGAGTGACAATTAAAGATCATTCCTGCATTTCTGTTGCAATAATCCACCTTCTGCTGGACAGGGGAAGGGCGGAGGGGGAGATGGAAAGGATAAAGACTGTTTAACTCTCTATTACATTTTCCATGCATTTATTGTAGATACAATTTACCAATCTTGTTGCCTGTAGGGGATAATTTTTATTTTTTTTTTATGAAAAATAAAAGGGAATAACAGATAAGCTTATTAACCGCACATGTTGACACAAATGGCTACAAGATGATCATGATCTGCTGAGAAACATGTGGGCCTCAAATGTAGTTAAATTTTATGACCTCTATCATTATTGGTTATACTGTTACTTTGGACAAATTGAGAATAATGTACTAAGTACAATAGTTTCACTAAAACAGGAAAGCGGAACTGAAAAGCCTGTTGTTGCATTCATTGCTGGGCTAACTGCTCCACCTGGCCGGCGTATGGGTCATGCAGGAGGTATTGCTTCCCAAGCTTGTTCTTTTAATGTGCTTTCTAAACTTGAGTGTTATTGTTTGTTTGATATTGTTGTCATTTAGTTGTTTCCCTTTTATTTCACGGGAAAGCCACAAAGTTCAAACTATTAACTCCTCGTGCATAACATATGCTTATCCAGTTGGAATCTAGTTGTGAATTTTTGAGCTGAAATTTTCATTGAATGAGCTTTAGGGATGGTATCTTTTCTGTTACATGGTAGAAATTTCCCCAGTTTTTTTGTGTTGAGCATTTTTTATTTCCATGATGTGACCTCTGCCGTTGGGGTGATGGCCACAATGATGCATTGACATAAGTTAGAGAAAGTTTAGGAGTTAGTTATGTAATAAGCATGCCCATGACTTACTTCATATATACAGTTCTCAATTTTTACATTTGAGGAAGATTACTGGTATCTACTTATTACTAAAATATGCAAACAGTAATTTCTAAACCCTGGCAAGCCCTATACACTTTACCAAATTAATTTCTTCAATAAAGGGTTGTACTTAACGCCTCATATATTAAAGGAGATCGATCAGTGTCAAGTTGTGGGTTAAGTTCCATTAAAGAAAGAAAGAAGAAAGAAAAAAACCAATAAAAAAGAAAATTGCAAGTAAAATGCAAAGAAAGTGGAAAAGAGGAAACCAGAAAGAAGGCACTTCGTGAAGCTTCTGGTTTCCAATTTTCCCCATATTGCAATATCATATCCGTTCAAGAATGATAACAAGAAGTCTGGATTTTTTTTCCCCGTTTGCTTGCCCTCTCGGTGTTACAATTTTTCAAGGGAATGTTTTGTTAAATTAGGACCTGGGTAACCACAATGCACTGCGTTTCCAGCATCTGGCTATTGGATCCTTTGATTTTGATTGCGGATTGTATTTGTTCTGAGATATGTTTGATTTTCCAGTTGGAAGGATGAAAGGAGGGGGCAGTGACCCTTGACCTTGGTTTAAGTTTCAGTTCAGAACACTTACCATACTTTTTTTTTTTCACTAATTATGCCACCAGTATGTAAGTAAGGGGGGTTTCCACGTAAAAATCTGCGCGTCCATCCTCGTTTCTCTCGCGCCTTTCGCTCGCCCATAACTTACTCTCTTTATGTTGCAATTGGTTCCGTCCACGTGACGTCAGCACACACGACCCTTGTACGGCGGGCGGATCGAAACGCAACAAAATGTCATATTTTTAATTAGAAATGCACAAAGTAAGTTATTTATTTTTGTTGGTAGCACTATCATGAAGGGTAATTAATGGAAACTCGTAAAATTTAGCAGTAATTAAGAAGTAAATAATCAAATATTTGTATATATATATGTCGAAGGACAGAGGCGCAGCTTCTAGAGCCTTCCGCGTTTAACCACAAAACTGAAAACCCTTTGGAGCCTTCAAGGTCATTTAGAATTGTGTGTGTGTGTGTGTGTGTGTCAAAGCTTCGTGATTTTAGCTTTCCGTTCCCGTCAGAGAGAGAGTGTGTGTCGTACCTTCTGCGTTACCTGCACTCGGGATGGGCAGTGGATCATGCGATCCTCGCTTTGGCGACGACTGGGACGAAACCTGCATGCAGATGCTTTTGCCTTCCTCCTCTCACCTCCTTTGTTGTATATAATCGATTCAATCTGTATGTTTCCTATTTATATTTCCGTTAGAGATGCCTGTTTGCTACTATTCTTCCCTCCCCTCTCTCACCCGTTTTAAGATGTTTTTAGATGCATCTGTCGCCAATTGATCAGTACTATTTGCCGCAAAACTCCGTCCAAATCATGAAAACTCCCTTTTGGAAACCAGGAATTTTGAATTCTCAGATGCTGGTATCCTGCTGCTGCTGGGTCTTTGTGTTTTCTTCAGTTTTGAGATAATGATTATAAATTGATAAAACAATGCATTCGCAATTTATTTTTTATAAGCCACAAAATAATCGTTATCAATAAGTTATACATTAGCTGTCCTCATTGACTTGTTGCTCAGATGGGGTAGTAAACATCTTCTTAGGTAGTCGTAAAGCAAAATCGGTAGAAGCATGTGCCCGTTGCGTTGCTTTGTTTGACGTGCGAGTGGGCTGTTAGAGAAAGGTAGGGAGCTAATTGCAAATGGACTCTTAAGCGCTCAAGCTAGATGCAGCTCAGCACTGTTAACTCAATTCTATTCAAGGCCAAGCTACTCAATCAATCTCACTAGTCATGCTTAAGTGTTTTTGGCTTGAGAATTGGGTTTCTATATTTTATTGCTTTCTGAATATATTGGTAATTTTTCTATGATTTATAGTTCACACTAAAACACGTATTTCTGAGTTTAACATGTGACATTCTTAACAAGTAGCTACTGGTAAATTTTACCATGGATGAGGATTGATTTTTTGATTAATGAAATGTGAATAATAAATTAATCTTAACAATCATACACCAAGTTGGAGAAAATAATGAGTAAGGATGTTTGGATAGATGGAGTAGACGATTAATGAAATTTAAATAAAAATTGGTCTTGACTATCATACTCCAAAATTGGAGAAAGTAAGAGGAAGAATGTTTAGTTGGAGTTTAGTGATTGGGTAGGGGAAAGTTATTTGATTAAGATGAAAGTCAATAAGAAGGGGACGGAACGCTACAAAACCTGCAATTTGTTAGGAAAGAAGGATCTATAAATACTTCAAGATTTGTTAGAAAACGATGATTAAGATGCAGGCTCTTCATTGTGATATGAAAGGTTTTGCTGTTGCAGTAGATTGGTTGCCTCTTTTCATAGTATTCATCTTTTTAGGTTTTGGATGGAAATTGCACTTTTGAACATTTTGGAGACCATACAAGCATCTAATTGGGTGTTTATGAATAAGTTAAATTAATAGGGGTAGAGGGTTTCTTGCCTCATGCTTGGAAAGTATCCGTCAGAAGTCCTGTAAGTCTGCAGAGTAAAGATGCAATTCATAATCTAAGCAACATATTTCTCTAGTGACCCAAATTTCACTGAAATTTGCTTAACAAAGCCCCAGCTGACTAAATAAGAAGCTTACTTATGTCGATTTTTAACATTCCTGTAGGAGGTAACTCACTTATGTTAATTACTCGCTGATTCATGCTCGAAGGTAATATTGTTTCAAACCAGTCTCCATCATGCCAAAGCAGCGTGAGAAGGCTAAGCAACTGTGTTTTTAAGTCTATTAGTGAGTTTCAGTTTTGGAGAATAAATCACTGATGGTATTAAGATCATCAATTATGGGTTCATTTAACTGAAACGGACCCTCCTAGCCTCTAAAATGGAAACAGTTTGGGATAGCATTTTTCTAAACCCACTGTTCAACAGAAGTCTCTTAATATCTTATTGGTTACGGAAACCGGTTTACTAGCAAGCTCTCGATAAAATGGCAACTTTCATTTTTAATTCACCTCAGATCCAAAGAATGGCTTCTGAGTTCTCATCCTGTTATTGTATTTCCAGTCAATAATTGCTAACTGTTACAAAATAACTAATCTAAGGTGTCTTTAGCATACTGAATGGCATTATCCTTGCACTTTCCCTGTCAAGTTAGGTCCTTTAGATGATACCTGCAAGTATGAGTATAGGGTAAAATCATAATCATGTCTGAGTAGCTGATTATGTATGTCATCAACCATTCGAAATTCTTCCGTTGGAAGTTGCATTTTTGCTAAGCTGTTCAACTTCATAAGCTTCTCTATTAGATCTTGTCACATCACACTTGTCTGTTTCTCATTTCAGTGGATCTCTGACTACTTGGTCTTATGAGAAAGTATTCAACAAAGAGGTGTGTCTAGGCTTGTGTATCATTCATATTAATCTTTGATCTCTATCTCTGCTATTCTTCCTTCTCCGTTTCGAGTGTTCTTGTTTTTGTTTGATGTCATTTTGACCAGTAAGATTTAACTTCCAGCTTTCGTCAGATGGATGAAGTGCTGGCATCAATGGCGGAACTAATAAAGAATTTTGCAGTAATATACGTCATTGACATAACAGAGGTGCCTGATTTCAACACGATGTACGAGCTTTATGACCCATGCACAGTAATGTTCTTTTTCAGGAACAAGCACATAATGATAGACCTTGGCACTGGAAATAACAATAAGATCAACTGGGCTCTCAAAGACAAGCAAGACTTCATAGACATTGTTGAGACTGTGTATCGTGGGGCTAGGAAAGCTCGTGGCCTGGTTATTTCTCCTAAAGATTACTCCACTAAGTACCACTATTAAGCACTCCTGGTAAATCAAGCACTGAGTTGTGGTCTTTGATTGCATAGATTGGTATCATTGCTGGTGGAAATAGACCATCATTGTTTGCAAACAATGCTGATGGAAATGGATTAAAATTTGTTTGCGTAAGGGTTCTATGGGTACCTGGGCTTTTTTTACTATCCGTAATATAAGTTGCTCAATAAGTGCTTTTTTTGTCAGTTTTGGTTCACAATGATGGAATTGAAGGAACTGAACCCGAGACCTATCAGTTGTCCGTTTTAAGCAACTCACTGCCCATTGTGTTAAACAATGTAGACAATCTTTTTGAAATATGAAATAGTGAATCTACTTAGATTGTGTGCTGTTTTGTACAAGCAAATCTCTTTGTTTTGTTGAAACTGCTACAGAGTGCCAGCAATTTCAGTCTCAAAATTCATTGAGATTCTGGATGAAATTTGACATAGAACATCTAATGCACATTTCATTTGGGAAGTGTAATCACATATATTATTTAAGAGAATGTTTTTCTACAAAGGTGGACTACTCATCAATTGATTCTTTCCTCCATTGCCCAAGGACCACTAGAATTTGTGTGATGGCTATTCCAATGACATACCAGGTAGCTCCTGCTGATAAGACTCGTAACCAAGAACTGTTCACTATCTCTAATGCAAAAGAACCGGCTACGTGTTCCTCTAGCCCTCTGACTCCGCCTTCTGCTCCACGTAAACCTACTGTGATGGCTGCAACTACAGCAGTCCCCATCGGTATCCCCCATGAAAGTGGGCTCCTCATAGGGTAACCCTCTTGCTTATCATAATCTCTCTCATACGTTCTTTTATCATCTAATATGGTAGGAGGGGCCCCCATTCCACTAGCAGTATCAGCAGTTGAAATGCGGTTCATCCCAGATGGAAGGACAAGAGTTGATGGCACCCAGTACTCATCGTTGTAACTGAAGTTTGAATTAGATGTGGCAGCAAATGAATGAGCTGAGAGTCTCCTAGCTGCTGCTGCATTTCTGAGCTTGTCAATGTTTGGCTCGTCCACAGATTTTACTCTGAGATATGTCACTGTTAAATTTTGGCAAGCTTCTGCCGGGGGTTTTGAGGAATTAGGTGTTTGCCAGTAAAGCCAATTAGAGATTGATCTTATGGATTGAATGGCTGATATTCTTCGTGCTCTTTGGGGATCCAATTCCTGAAAATGACGCAATCCCTAATGTTAGAATGAGACTCCATGATGCTCAAGGCTTTGTGGCTTTTGTCGAAGCGGTGAATTGTTGGGAATGTGCAAGTTGTGTCAAGAAAGATCCTACATGGAAGAGATAAAAGAAGTTTTATTTGCTTATAAATGTGTGTTGGCTTATAGCATACAAGCTTGAACTTTTAAGTGTTGATGATATCTAATACACGAATCTCAATACCTACACGTACCCATTGACCTCATATATCAATATAGGCAGCAGAGTGAGACCAACGGCCTTGAGCTCCTATTTATGGCCTGATTGACTTGTTCATTATATTCGATTCATGATATGTCATGGTTGACCCAATCATAATATTGGAGAACGATATATTTCTCCAAAAACTCTGCATCGCGGTAACAATTAAAGATGGTGCAATAGTCTACCCTCCTACTTTGTATTGAATATAATCTTAGCCTGCCTGCCTTTTTTACTGCATAATTCTTTGTAATAAAAAGGTATAAAGTCGGGTCGGGTGAATATGTACTAGGTTGATTTTGTCTGGGTTTAAATATTTATTTTATAAGCAGAAAATGTATGGGTATTTCCTAAACAAAAGTCAACCAGACAGCTTACCTTGGAATGTGGAGATGAAGATTTCTTCAAGCCACCCTCAAATCTTCTGTGGAAGACTTTAACTTCGGAGAAAACATCCGAGGTGCGCGCACCCACTGTATTGCCGGTGCCGATCCTGACGTTTCCTCGAGGCTGCTTGGACATGAGAAATTCCAAGGCTGGAAGGTCTGATCTTTCCACAATCCTGTTAAGGATTCAACAACCGTGTGTAGAGAAGCGATCAACAATGAATTTGAGATGTATATACGAACACGTATAATTTCAAGAGCAAGGAATCTTATCCTGACGAGATGCAATTGACAGGGCACGCATCCATAGCTTCATGAATCTTATCCTCAGGATCAGCCCACTGCGCAACAACTCTTGCTCTTCCGTAAACTGATTCAATAGCGAATGTCTTGTCTGCAAACAACGCGCATTTTAGGCAACCAACACACTTCACCTCGTCGACAAACACCGCCCGTCTCTCACTTTCTGATCCAAACCACGTTGAATACATCGGTTTGCCCGTGTAGCCTCGCAGCTCTGCAGTCTTCGCTTGCTCCTGTAACGCCCTTGTTTTAGTTACTATATAATGCAGTAAATGGATACAAACATTCACAGGCACCCTCAATGCCTTGCCTGTTTGGTATGACTGCCATATCATTCGTCAGGATTCCACCTGAAGGCATGCCTATGCTCTACCGGTGCGTTCGGTAAAAGAAATCCTGGACGAGCTAGTTGAATCCATGATTATGAGTTCAATCTCTGTCCTGTGCTGCTTCTAAGAGTTACATGACGTATGCAAATTTTCGTATTGTGAGATTTTGAGAGGATTAGATATACGGATCGTTAGCCCTCTAATATATCCAGTCAGTCTTCTGTACATAATCATGGACTAATGGAATAATCGAGAGAATTGGCAATCACGGGCCTAAATTGGCTCCAATATCATCAGAGACACAAGACAATGAAAAAACCTACCTTATCATAAACAAATCGAGAACTCGGATCGGAGAGAATAGAATAAGCTTCATTGAGTATGATTGCCATGTCGTGGCCTGCCGGTCCGGCAATATCTGGATGGCACCGCTTTTGCAATGACCTGTACGCCAATTTGATTTGAGATTGATCAGAAGAGCTGTCGATTCCAAGGAGATCGTAGAGATCGAGTTCAGATAGCGAAAAAGACGACGACGTTGAGGACGTAGCCTTGCAAGCGAGAGACCAGTAATAAGGCTTTCTGAGATTTGTACCCGTACGCAACTTGTTATGGGATCTAGTATGTGGATTTCTTGGCATGGTTGAAGCTGTTGGAGTACGTAGAGAAAAGCTTGCAGACGCCATTCTTGCTGAATGACTTTTCCTTGGCCGATGGAAGGGAAATTTGTAGTCTGCTTATGGGATGAGATATTTGAGTTGAAGAAAGATATTTATTTGCCATGATCGATCCATCGACGTGTAGAAATTAAGCTTCCACGTACGATTAAGACACAAAAAACATATATACAGAGAGAGGGAGAGAGAGAGAGAGAATAACATAATAAAAATTATTGTTGATTTTCGTATTATTTTATTTTATTTTTAAATATTGTTCTGAATTATTATTTTAATATAAATTTCATCTTATGTAAAATATTTGCTCATATCATCAATCAATCATTTTTTTTAATTAAATTTTTATTTTTGACTTTTTATATAATTTTAAATGACTTATTTATTTTTAATGTTCAAAAAATAAAATTGTTTTGGGGCCCAATTTTATTTTTTCAACACTTTGATATTATAAAAATACCATCACAAGACCTTAGATTTTGTACATTTGACTTTATTTTTTTTGAAAAAAAAGCTAATTTTTTATTTGATAAACCGTCCAGAAGGAAAATCTTTCCATTTCTAGATTTAAAATTTTTGTAATTAATGTTTTAGCATACGATATTATTTTATTATCACCTGGGCATTTGTGAAACGATACGGCAAATATACAGTAAGTTTATAAATTGTTAATTGGGTATTAATTCTTGCGCATAAAAAATAAAAATTAACGCCATCATTTCCTGACGAAAATTCCCGACGCGGGGGTCCAGTCTTCGAGGAGGCTGCCGCAACAATATTTTCAGTGTCTGTATGCTCCTCGATACCCTAAATCACAAGATCGCGGCGAGGAGCGAGAACCCTAAACAGATTGCCAATGGCTAGACAAGCTCGGAGACTGTTGGCGACTTTGTCCTCGAAGCTTGATGCTAACAAACCCTCCATTGTACATTCTCTACGTGCGTCTTCGTCTTTGCCCTATTCTTTGGGTCAAAATAGGCACTTCGCAGCCGCTCCGCCGCCGCCTCCGGCCGTCTTTGTCGATAAAAACACACGCGTTATCTGCCAAGGTATCACCGGAAAGAATGGTACCTTTCACACCGAACAGGCAATCGAATATGGCACTAAAATGGTATTATGTTCCTCTATTTTTGTAGTACTGGGGATTAGTATTTATCATATTTAGTGAGTATTGATCTTTGGTAATTAGTGATTTTGATGTTCTTTATTTTATTGTTTTGGAGGTTTTGGAAGGTACAATACGAGTATTTGCTGTATAAGTTGCGTGTATCTGATTCTTTATTATTTACTTGTTTTGGTGATGATGGGGTTCATTGACATGAGAATTTGTTTTGTTTGTTAGATGCATAATTGTCATCCTACATGGTGATGATTTTTACCACGAGCTAACTCCACAAGCATATACATGGTGTTGATGTGCTGTGTATCTCAAGTCTTGATGAACCAGACCATACTTCTTGGCCTATTACATGTATTTGGAGCTGCTGTGTATAATCTAGAGAATGGGTCTTCCTTTTGACCTTTTCCAGTTTAAAAAGATCCAGGAGGGTGACGGGTGCCATCTGATCCTGTAATTTGTTCAACTAAATAAATTTGATGATATCCCCTCACTGTGAGCCATGACTCTCTTCAAATAAAGGAGAGATCTCTCGTCCTTTTGTACCTAATTTGTTAAAATACTGCTAGAGAATCCTCCAGGTAATAGCAACTAATTAGGCACTGAGATATCTATTAGTTCTATGAACAGCAGTGCATTTGCTAGCCTTTAGAACTGAGCATTAGATTGATTACTACGCACCGTAATAACGCCTGTCATTGCTCTTATCCCTGTTTATTATACTGCATTTGAAGGGATGCCAACATTCACGAAACTTGACATAAGGTCTTCCCTTTTTTTGGCTTGGGGGTGTAATCAAGGACCACTGTAAGCCAGGTCTTGAAGAAGTCTCAATTGGAATTTCATGAACTTCCCTTCTTGTTTTTTTTTTTTTTTTTTGGGGAGGAGGGGCACTACTCTCCACCCATGTCCATCTATCAGTCCTGGGTTCTTTGGGGTGGCCTATTCTTTTTGCATCTCCATGTTTATGGATCTCAACTAGGTTTGATTGTTCTGTAGTCTGAACTCAAATAGATACACTCCAAAATTCGATTTAGCCAGTTTAAGCCCCAGATCAAAGCACCATCCTCCCCCCACCTTGCCATCATCTAGACTCTTGCTAACATCCTTATTTGCATCTTCAATCTTTTTCTATGTAAGTAGCATCTCCAGTGTTATAAACTCTATTATTTGACTGTTGTCCAAAAGGGACTCTTTTCTTTTCTTCTTGTCTTGGACAATTGCTGGTTGGTCAAGGATATTTTTTGTTTCTTCTCCCCCTCTCTCAGTGCAAAAGAAATTTACAACATTCTCTCATTTGTGTTAATAGGTTGGTGGTGTTACCCCAAAGAAGGGTGGCACCGAGCACTTAGGACTTCCAGTATTTAACACGGTGGCAGAAGCGAAGGCTGAAACAAAAGCTAATGCATCTGTTATCTATGTCCCTCCACCCTTTGCTGCAGCAGCTATCATGGAGGCAATGGATGCTGAACTGGATCTCATTGTCTGCATCACTGAAGGGATTCCACAGCATGACATGGTAAAACTATCTTTTATTCTTTTGAACCCATTACATAGTGGTAGCAACATTGAAAGGTGGAGTGTTTGTTGATTTATCAAGGCATATGCCTGTGTGCTGTGTTTGATGTCGGGAAGTGCCTAATTGATTAACCTAGGATTCACAAGTTTTATGCATCAATTTTTTTCCTGTTTCTTGTTCTCATGATTGAAATCACATTGGGAAGTTCAAAGCATTTGTACCCTACTAGATACTATGAGCTTCTCTTCTTCTGAACTTGAAGCTTGTCGCATTGTTAGTTCTATTGGAAACTGCTTTTGCATAATTATGAAGCTGAAATCAGCTTCCTGAGGGCCAAAAGTTGCTATGGTTTGGATCTGTTGTGTGTAATGTAATAAAAAACTTTGAAATCAAAGTTGATAGATGTACCCATATTTTGCTACTTTATGGCAATGAAATTTTTAGATGGGAAAAGTACAGTACTTTCTGGTACTTGACAACTTCTACTTGAACAACACTTAGAAATAGAAGTTTTAGATGGGCCAAAAGGCCATTGCTAGATGTATGTTTTGATCAATAGCATACGATTGAAGTATTTTTGGTTACCTTGAATGAATAGTAATGCTTATTAGTGATGAGGTCATTTACCTTATGTTTAAATGAATAGGATGTGTTTGACACAATCTCTTGGAGATGAAGTCATTAGTTCATGAGTGTCTTTTTTCTGATAGGCTGCACATGTACACATTAATTGTATTCTTCTGGTTTTCGTACTCATTTCCTCCCCCCATACAATGCACTTAGCTATATGTGGTTTTCCTCAAAAAAATGAGCAACATCTGAATGGTATATGACAACAATGATATTGACCCAGATGATGATTGCCTGAGAATGCTCTTATAAATTTTGAGCGTAAGAATGTTTCATATTTTATAGCAAACATGCTTGTAAATTTTTTATACTTTATAGCAAATATGCTTGTAAATCCCAATGCAACTGTTGGGCAAGCATGAACACATTATTTCTTAAATGTCTATGACAGTAGCTATGATAAAAATGAAGTATCCAATATTGTAGATTTTAGCTCTTTTTTGCTGTTGATATAAACACTAGAAGAAGTGATAAGCAGATTTCCATATTCTTGAATATATTTGTACCAGGCAGTCTTGTTGCTGTCTCTTTCAATTTCTGCTCTGCTTGAATCACCTTGCTCTATATATATACATATAATATATAACAAGGAAAGTAATATGTTCCAGTTTGTGGTATGAGTATTGAAATGTAGTTCACCAATTGGAAAGAAATGTCTAATCAAATATGCACCAATGTGATTCCAAACGAAGAAGTTGCTGAATTAGTATGGATGTTTTTGATAGAGGTTCCGTGGGTTTGATATCTCAGTAACTATGCTTCAAACATTATTATTCTATTGATGCACAAATTGTATTCTTTGAGTATCTGAAAGATGCAAATTTTTCTGCATGCTGCTATTAGAAAGTCTGGGCTTCCAAAAGAATAGTGATTGGATTTGCATAATGTGTGCAGTAAATCTGTATCTGGAAAGCCATGTTCAGGATAAAGTGCCAAATACTTTCTATTTTACCCTGCATCTACTTATATGTATCTACTAATATGTATCATTTGATATGTAAATTACAGGTGCGTGTGAAAGCTGCAATTAACAAGCAATCAAAAACTCGACTAATTGGTCCGAATTGTCCTGGTGTCATCAAACCTGGAGAATGCAAAATAGGAATTATGCCTGGATATATTCACAAGCCGGGTCGTATAGGGATTGTTTCTCGTTCTGGCACCCTGACATATGAAGCGGTGGGATTCCATTCCTGCACACCAAGAGATGCCTCTTTGAATACATACTTAATAAGAAGCAAATGCATTAACTCTGACAATGAGTGGATAAATTGCTCAAGCAAGACAAAGAGCTAGATCTTAAACCACAATTGCTGCTATGTCAAACTATTTATAGCTCTTCTATATTGTGTCATGTTCTATGGAAGCATGTGTGGTAATTTAGCATATCTTAGGCAAACTATAGGTTCCTTTATACATCTCCATGTGCAATAGGCGAAGGCAATTTATGTATGAAAGTAATTGATAATATTTTTGGTCCATTGGTCTTCCTTATTTTGGTATTATTGTCGCCCAAATCTTTTTTATGGTTTCTATTTTTGCTCCATTTTCATATTTTTGGCGCACTTCCCTAAATCTGAGAAATTCCACCCCAAATTCAAATTATACTCTTTATTATCCTACTTCAAATAACTCTTTTCAAACATATATTTTACTGTTCTGCATCCCCACTGCCACCGTTGTCTGCATCCCCACTGCCACCGTTGTCTCGTTGGGGCTAGAATTCTTTGATGAATATGTTTCTCATGGTTTTTATTGATCTATCAAAGAAATGTTGTCAAAGGTTGATCCATCATAATTTTACCATTTTAGACTCATGCAATCAAGTTTGGAGGTTGGGTACAATGAAGCTGTCCTGATAGATGGCTATTGAGGTTGATGCAAAGTTTTCTAGTTAGTTCTGGACTGTTCTCTGCTTGGTTGGCCAATTGTGTTTTGTTACTGGTGAAAGAAATAAGTTATTGAATCCCAAAACCCAGTTTGTATGGCTTAATGACATATCACGTAATTCTTAATGATAATCTATAAAACAAAAGCTTTGCTGCAGACTGGATAGTAGGTCTCATGTACTTTAGGATAGTTTTAGTGCATGTGTACTAAACACTTGCTGTTCAGTGATAGATCTCCAGGGTATGAAAGATTTTGGATGTGCAAGAACTGCATTATTCTGAGTTCTTTTTGGTTACTTGACAAGAAAATCATTTTACGTCAAAGTTGCAAAATTAAAATTTATAACTTAACCAAAAATCATGATGTAACTTTGTTGTGAAAATTTTTATCCTTGAGGCTGTAAATGCTGCAATTTTTTAGAAATAAAGACCGAAAATGGCTGCTAAAATTTGGAGCTAACCAGTGAATCATGGCTGGAACTTTTCAGTATTGAAACATAGATTCTTCAGATTGAGGAGGGACCTTTCTTTGTCATTCATCTAACTGTTATAGTTCTAGGCTTTTCTACATCAAATGACTAAAGGGATATCTTTCTCATATATTATGGATCAAATTCCAGTAGCGTGATTTTTTTTCTGTTATTTTAGCATAAAGTGGTTATTTTTGATAGAAATTCAAGCACTAGTGTTGGCATTGTAACTGCTCTATAGGGATTCAAATAGAAAATCTCCTATATTGGTGCAAATTCAACCCAAAAGAGCTGTAGAAGCTGTGTAATTTTTGGAATTGGATCTATCCTTAGTGTTATATAAAACATGCTTTGGTGGTTTTTCCATGAACTTGCTGTTTTTTATCCCTTCACTTCCAAAGGGTTGTGTAGATGATAGAAGATTTGGTCAAGATAGTTATACAAGCAATATGGTTAAGGACAAATCTATCTATGCCACTGATTCCTTGTTCGTGAATTTTATAATATTAAGAATCAAGTTTATAGAATTTGTACAGAGATTCTATAACGATATCTGCATCCTTTTGATGTGTAGTCATTTATTGTAATTGTACCATTATCAGGTATTCCAAACAACTGCAGTTGGACTTGGGCAATCCACCTGTGTAGGGATTGGAGGAGACCCTTTCAATGGTACAAATTTTGTTGATTGCATTACGAGGTTCATTGCTGATCCGCAGACAGAAGGTGAAGTGGTGACTTGATCCTTCCAACATTTGGTTCTATTCTGATAAAATATTATCATTTTATTTATTTCTACAGATTATCTTGTTTGCTTGTATAATTCAGACTGTCTTCTGTTCAAATAACCCCCAACCCCCCCCCCCCAAAAAAAAAGTTAAGCTTGTCATATTTTGTCGTGCCAACACTTGTAAATCAACTACACAAAAGATTTGTTAAAACTACTCCCTTATTTTCTTGAAATTAACAAGAATGGTTGGGCAATAAACATCTATCTCGTTCTTTGTTTTTATCATCTGTGAGTTGTGCTAACTGGCTGACCGAGTTGGGCTGAGCATCAATAAAGGACAATGGAATCCCTTTTCCCAACTCAAAGGCTACAAAATGAAGTCTTCTCACCAAATTTCTGATGGTTTGATTATACACTGTCTTATTGACTCAATTCTCCCCTTTCTAGTCAAGTTCCTGTTACCCCCTTCTCCTTGACTTGGCTTTTCTGGTCATTCTTCGTATACTTTCCTTTAGAATGAATTGTTACAACCACTTAACAGGATGCATTTGAAACAAACGCTTCATACCTGGCACATTCGTAGGAATTAGTCTGTTCCTTGTGAAATCTACTACTGTGAGTTCATAGTGGATTAAGCCTCGGGTAGAGATTAGGGAAGTGACTCTCAGATGGAAACCTGGGCTTGTGTCAAACGTGTCATAACATTGCAATGGCCTGCTGATTGCTTACTTTCTTCTTTTAATTGCTTGTCTGTCTTTTGATGTTGAAGTCACAAATCAGACAATTGCTTTTTGTACTTCCACTGAGCCAGTGCCCCAAATTCCCCCCTCTTAAATAAAAGGAATGTTCATGTTCAATTGGTTATTCGGTTTGTTGATTTTGTGCCCAATGGGAAAATTTGACTTCCTTTCATGGTTTTTATGGAGCTGGAAATACCAAGCCATTTCTCATGTTTATTTACCATGGCTTCTCATAATTCTCCTTTTGTGTGTGGACTCCTGTAAAGAGAATAATAATATATTGCTTGTTATGCTATGTCAATGGCTGTTAATATTTGGCCTTATTCTGCTTTCTAATTGTATCCCAGGTATTGTTCTTATTGGTGAAATTGGCGGCACTGCTGAAGAGGATGCAGCAGCTTTAATTAAGGTGAGTTAGTGCTAGTCTGACCAGATGCTAGTAAATCATTGGGAGCATTGCTGTTGGGGTGGGGCTGTAATCAGTCACTCGTGCTTGACTCATCAACTATACTAGGTCAAAAGTGGGTTTAAGCTTGTCTCATTGAACTACATTAAAGCTTGACTCATTGAACTTCTTGAATTACTTTAATTAGCTTATTCAAGTGATCTTGAGTCAAACTTAAGGAGTGTGGTTCATTTGACAATGTTGTGTAGTAAAGTTGGCATTCCTGCCCTTAGGTTTAGGCTGTGTGGCCTGGTGATGAAAATGTGGTAAACAACCTTGAACGGAATGAATTTTGTTTTCTTGCATTAGAATAGCATGTCTGGAATTTGGTTTGATCCGTTTGACAACAAAGATTGTCCTTTACCCTGTTACTGGCCTAATAAGTGCAGTTTTCTTAAAACAGATTTTGATAATATTTATATGATCAAATATCCACCATTGGATATAAATCCAAGGGTAAGGAGGCGGCGTCAAAGGCACTGCAGTGCCTCACACGTTGCATCCCCCTGGTTCGACCTTAGTAGTATAATTTGGTGGTGCCCATTTTTGTCTGGGAGATCAAAACTCATCCAGTAATGAATTTGAGTTTTTTTCTGCTATGTGGATGCAGCTATTGTATCAGGGGGTAAGGGTACTGCCCAAGATAAAATCAAAACGCTCAGAGAAGTTGGAGTTACCGTGGTGGAGTCTCCAGCAAAGATTGGTGCCACAATGCTTGATGTCTTCAAACAGAGGGGTCTTCTTACTTAGATGTTGGTGCTGTGTGGCGAAAGAAGTCTCCCTCGCTGTCTGCCATACACGTGCAAATCCACTTCCAGATGGTCACGGTGTGTGGCTCCATTAATCCCCGCTTCTAAGATTAATAAGATTTACTCTGCAAAGCCGCGAATTATATTTCTGAATATACACGTATCTTTCTCATGCTTGATTTGGGGCATTTTGTGGATGTGCTGGCCTCTGAGATCTGATATTTGGGACTCCGTACCTGTTGAAATTCATAAGTTCATAATTTTTTTTCCTTTTATACCAAATGTGAAATTCTAAAGATGTCGATTTTGGGTATAGCAATTGGTATACCAAGTTGGGAGACATTCATATATTTACCTTACGATTGGATGGATAACCATTAAACCAATGTGAAAGGTTTTCTGTTAGAAAGACCACAGCAACACTCCGTAGTTGGAAGGCAGGCAATGGCGCTGCTGCCTTGATCAAGATTAAGTCAGGCTTCGACACGCAGCCACCCTGCCCCAGTGAAAGCTTCTTTCACTCACTTTCTGCCAGGGCGCATGTGGTCTGCTGCTGTCTTTGGCTCCCTGCTCGCTACTTTTGCCGTATATATATTTTTTTCCTACGAAATGAAGTTAATGAACGCTTAGATTGTTTGATTTGTGTCAGTGTGGAAAAAGGTGGAAATGTCACCCCGGTGGCCATAGGATGGATGAAGAACGGACACGCGCAGATGGCGGTGGGTGGGTGGCCGGTGGGGGGGGGGGAGGTGATGTATAATATTCCACTTGTTTAGCAATCAGTATACTTCTCATCGTTATAGTATTTGGTAATGAATGTTCTGAGGACTGATGGCCCTGCTGAGTGCCGATGCTTTAGTTTAAAGCAGGTTGCATTGTAATAACAAACTTCCGTACGCATAGCTCAAATTGTAGGGGCAATTTAAAGAACCAGCTGTTGGAGCTCAATCCGCCCCTCCCTATGCATAAAAATATTTATATTAATCCATTTAATTGTAATTCTTTGATCTTTTATTTTTAAGACATTTAGATTTATGATCGATAGATGTTATTAATTTAATATATCAATGAGTAGATGGGATCATTTGATGCCGGTAATTTAAATTCCAGCGTAAACTGATCTTGCAAAGATTGTAGGTGCGTTATATTCTTGATATTTTTCAAATGGCTTCTCGGTAATTTTTTGATAATAGTAAGACTCAACGTTAAATATTTTAAAGTTATATTGTATGCATCCATATGTGATTAAGATTTGAACTACTAATTTTGATAATAGAAAAATAATTATATAAATTTTAAAATCCTAAATATCACCTAGAAGAAGCTATTAATTTAATCTAATTTTCCGAAGGCTTGCTCACCACCAGCGGGCCCTGATTCCACCTTGGTCCTTGGCTGAACATTTAGTTGGACATTGACAATCAACTGGCTCCCTCTCATTTCTTCCACCCAAACCATCAACTGAGCCCCCTGCCCACCATCTGCCGAGCCTCAGCTGCAATTCAGGAGGTAGTTTCCCAAACTTAAGAGGGGTATCAGAGAAATGCATAGCCAGCCTCTTACACTGACAATTACGTATTTAAGGAGCCTCCCATCTCATTTGCTTCCCTGCATTCGGTTAAGCTAGAAAAGAAATTGACAGCAGAGAGAGGAGACCGATCCGGTTGAGTGAGGAAGAGAGGATAGAAAGGAGAAGAGAGAACCGAATTTCTGCTTGCTTGGAGTCCCTCTGTTCGGCTGAAGCTTCAACTACTGGAGGTCCAAATTCTAATGCTGTGCTAGTGCTGGCTTGTAGCTGTTGCTGTGCTTTGTTGTTTCTGTGGAGATTTTGGTTGCTGTGGCCGCTACTGTTGAAGCTGTTGTCTTGGAGTATAAAGAATCAAGGAAAGTGAACTCTTACCCCTTGATGCTGTCGTGTTACTGATTGTTCATTGTGCAAATGAAATCCATACATCACCTACAACTCCATTGTTTCCTTCAAAGTCTCGGCCAAACTCTTATAATAAGGTTTTTTGATTTTTATAATTTGCTCAAATCTTGTAGACATAAGCAGGGGACATTGTTGAATGAGGATATCTTGCATTTGAGGAAAAATAAGCACATGGAAATTTTAAGTGAACAGGAACAGTAATTGTAAGAGAAGATGAACAATAATACAGAGAATCAGTTTTTGAGTCATCTTTAGACCAGCCATTTATATATTCAATCAATTTGTTTATGTCTTTTAAATCGGTGTTCTTATAATATGAGATGTATAGTCTAATATAACATTGATGAATCTTGATTTTAATTTCTTGAAGTTGTAGAAATCAAATGACAAAAATGCGTTGATGAAATACTGAAATCTTATTTCAGCTCATCATTACTGAGGAAAAACAGAATTTTAAACTATTTTTGGGCTAACCAATTATAATTTTAACCAATGCATTCGTGCATTTTAAATTGATTTTCTTATATTATGAAATTTATTGTTTAATATTACACTGACGAATTTTAATTTTGATGTCTTGAAATCATAGAATCAAGTGATGAAAGTGGTTTAAGAATATTAAAATCTCTTATTTCACAATTGGCTATGATTTCGGATCATGTTCAAACCAATCATTTATATGATAAATAAATACATTAATGGCAGTATCATTGGTATTCTTACTTTATAGAATGGTTAGTTTAATACTACATTGCCGGAAGTTGCATTTGATTATCCAAGTTTATAAAAATTGAGTGAAAATGTGATGATAATCACAAAATTTGTCTCAATTCATGCCTTGCTGAAGTTATTAAAAGATTTCAAGCTAATTGTTTATATGTTAAATACGTATGTTCATGTATGTTTAATTATTGTTTTTTTATTATAATATGCGTAAAATGCGGTTTTAATTACCCAAAAATGTAGCAATAAACTGATAAATGACGAACGATAATCACTGAATATACCTTGTGCGCTGTTGCTAGCAGACATTATTAGGGTGTTGAGACTTATAGTGTATTGATTTGAAGTTTAAATCATTAAAATTTATGCTAATACAAGTTATGGTTGCAATGGATAAGCTTAAGTGGATGATTTAGCGCTTAGGTGTCGAGCTGAGTTTGGACGGTAGTGGCATTCTATGGGTTGTTTGGCGACGATAATATAAGGCGTATTTTATATTTTTATGACTTTATAAATGAGATTAACAAAGTGCTAATTTAGGTGATAATTAGGTAAAGTGTTACTAGGCGGGGTGCAAGGGAGCACTCAAATGCCAGAGAAACTAAACAAGTTTTGATCCTAGGTTTAGACATAGTGTTTCAGTGATACCATATTATAGCTCGTACAGTAGTGGGCCATAATTGTCAGGTGGGATGATAGGAGTTGGATAATTTATGTATTCAAGGATATTTATTACTCTTCTTGGTAATAACTTTCTTTATATTAGCACTGATCATGTGAGTATGATCCTAATCAACACCGAATAACACTTGTATAATTACACATTATGAAATTCCTTTGTATTATACTCAATTATATTATTGGCCTCTTATAGCAAGGTAAAAAAAATTATATAAAAACAATACGATTTCAATGAACATAAAACCTGCAGAATCTTAATGTGGTCAATAATTATTCGATACTTATTTTGTATTATGGTGGTGATAAAGCATATTACTTTAGTGTAGAAAACTATTTATAACTATGTGACTATCATATGATGCGGCATTGAAAAATATCACAACGATGGATATTGGGTTTGATATGTCGAAACAATTTCCATACTATTTTGTCTGCAAAGGAAATCTAAGTATTAATATTCTTGTCTCCCTACGGGCCGAAGAAATCTCAATGGTAATATTTCCATAATTCTTTGTGGGAAGAGGGGTTCTAAGTGGTAGTACTCCCATACCTTTTGATAGCAAAGAGAATCTGAGTAGAGATATTTCTGTACTTTTTGTAGGCAAATAGAAATTGCGCATGGTTATTCCTATATCCTTTGTGGGCAGAGAAAATGCGCGCCTATGAGATGTCTTTACTTAGTATGGCAAAGTTTCAATAGAGTATGGATTTGATCCCATATCAAGCTTAAGAGTATCGATTACCTCGTGGTACATCCCCAACTAACAAAATCAAACATACACAATCCTTAGTTCACAATGGCAAAATAGGATTCAAGATATTTTTGTAATATCTCATTATTGTTGATACATATTGAGTTCAAAATTCAGTAGAATCTATGAATTATATTAAAAAAAACCCATAAGTTGGATTCAATGAGATTCAAATTTTGTAAAATCCATTACATTTTATTGTTATTTGGAT
>JAODPA010101570.1:0-21176 GCA_025585075.1 Nepenthes mirabilis | reverse complement strand
ACTTAAATTTTAAAACCCCAAATTGATACTTGGATGATAGAACGGGTGCACGTCGAGCATCGGCCTAACAAATTCAAATATCCTCCAAATTTTATAATATTTAATCAATTTTTATCGCACCCAAATTATTCAAAATAATAATAAATAATTTCAATTAAATTGGATAAAAATTTGGGATATTACAGCATACCTACATTCATAATCATTGATACATGGGAGATTTCATGATAATCCAACAGATTTGAAGGCAAACCAAATTTGTTGACTACCTCTCCAACTTAATTCGAAATCCCAAATGGATGATAAACTCTTACTTCAATTCACGCTAAGCCTCAAAAATGATTATTCACTTGGAACCTCAATCTTATTCTGAAATCTCTCGGCCATGGGCCCACACGCTCCCGCTACGCTACTATGATTGATCATTTATTTACTCACTTAAATCGTTTTGCAACTTGTGAGGTTTCAGATTTCAAAACATAGTAATTAGGACTGATTAAAATAATATAATTATGATTAAGCTTAAATGTATATGAAAAATTAGCATTAGAATAAAAAAGATGAGTCAGGAGGCCCAGCGCCAGAGTGGCGCTCGAGGCATGCCCAGGATGCATTTGGCAGAATAGCCACGCCCGAGGCTTAATTGAGCGTGCTTGGGTTGTGTTTAACGAAACCTCATGCTCGAGGCTTGCTCAATGAATGCTCAAGCGTGGGCTATTTGGGTGTGTTGGTGCTCGACTGATGCTCAAGCACAAGTTAGTTATAAAACGCTTGAGGGTTTTAATCCACGTCATTTTTCCTGAGGATAGAGAGAGAGGAGAGAGAGAGAGCATGAAGGAGAAGACAGAGAAGAGGAAATCAAGGCTCTCAAGTTTGATTTTGGCTTAGAACAAGGATGAAAAAGTTATAGATCGGGTTGAGATAAGTGCACTCATATACTTTTCTTCCTCTAGTTTCACTTTTTGTTCCATTCCCTTAAGATATTTTCATCCCGATACCCAACCATGTCCGATCTCTAAGTTTTATGTGGTATTTCGTATGTGAAACCTTAACCCCACACCTAAATGCTTTTCCCATTTATTTTGAGATTTATGCATGAATTGGCTTTAGAAAATAGATACCCATACCTTAAATATGATTATTTATCAATTTAGTGTTCGATTTGGTAGTTTTATGTGATTTTGTGCACATGGAAACCCTAACCCGTGCCCCGACATTTTCACCAACATAATTTAGGATTTATGCATGATTTTGTTTTAGATAATTGAGACCCTAACCTTGTGAACCAATTTATTCAATTTATTTGGTTTTTACTTGGTTTATTTGATATTTATTTACATATAAATTGTATTCAATAATTTGTGGGTTTTAGAAATTATATTGTCAACCGATTATGAAGGGATTTCTCGTCCGGAAGCTCTAAAGTTATGTTTGGCTCATCGTGGTAAGAATTTCTAATTTTTTTCATACTTTATGTTGATTATGCATGTAATTTAAGTCATGTGGATACTTAAACTCATAAGAATTACACAATTATGAAAAGTATAAGAAGGGAATTCCATGATATGATTAGCTTGATGAACTATTCTCTCGGTGTAAGAACAAAGTGTTATGAATGAGTATGAAATTTTTCTGAGAATAAGTAATCATGAAATTGGACCAAGGATTTACATTCAAAGGATAGTATTACCTAGCAAGCCTTAGGATATTGCTATGATAGTACGAGAACTGTCTATGAGCCACAAGGGATATGGTGGCATAAGCTTTATGGCCCCATATATCGAGTTAAAGGTATACCGTTCACTACGGGGTGTTAAATTGCATGGATTGTGCCTTTAAATGTGTGGAAGTATACACATTCCTTTCCTCGTTCGACCACACAATTAGTTGGTAAGGCCTACTGGCCCTGATCCTCAAAGATAATAAAATTTCTATATGTTTTAGAACCTAAAATGATCATAAATAAAATGAGAAAGATAAATGTGTTCCAGAAAGGTATTTGTCTATATTTCATGTTTATGCATTCATATGCTACTCTTATTCCCTTCTTTTGCTTTTTTTTAGCATATTGTTTATTGTCCTTGATTATATTGTGTATTGTTGAGTATTTGACTTATCCTTACTATAATTGCTTCATTCTGATCAGCATGTGCTTATGCCTAATAAGGCGGAGTGAGGATTAGAAGTCAGCTTAGCAGAAGACTTGGAGGATACTTTTGAGGACTTAGATGTTGTGAAAAACTTCTCCCAAATCGCCTTACTACTCACACAACTAACAAAGAAAGATGCTAAGTTTGAGTGGACCAATGATTGTTAAAGGAGCTTTCAGGCACTTAAAGACTGGCTAACTTCTGCACCAGTCCTAACCATTCCAAATGAATCAGGAGGACTGATTGTCTATTGTGATGCCTCAAAGATTGGATTGGGCTGTGTGTTAATGCAACATGGAAGGATAGTTGCCTATGGGTCACAACAGTTGAAGGATCATGAAAGAAATTACCCAACTCACGATCTGGAATTAGCTGCTGTAGTGTTTATGCTAAAAATCTGGAGACATTACCTGTATGGTGAGAAATTCTTGGTCTATTTCGATCATAAAAATTTAAAGTATTTATTCTCTCCAAAGGAATTGAACATGAGGCAGCGAAGGTGGATTGAATTTCTGAAGGATTATGACTGTGAAATCTGGTACGAGTAAGGTAAGGCCAATGTAGTCACCGATGCACTAAGTCGGTAACTCGATATTTTGGCAAGGATGTAAGTCAAGCAAATGGAGATGCTAGACTGTCTAATGTACTATGACATCCAACGATATGTTCAAGGAAAGCGAATAATTTTAGCATACCTTCAAGTCCAGCTGGAGGTGATAGATGAGATTAAGGGAGGTCAGGTGAATGATTCTTTTCTTGTGAATATCATGAGTGATCTAGACAGAGATTCCCGAAGTGATTTTCATGTTAAGCCAGATGGAGCATTAAGGTTTATGGATCGATTATGCTTGCCAGACAACAAAGAATTAAAGGAGAAAATTTTTAAGGAAGCCCATAGATCCCGGTATACAATCCACCCGGGAGTCAATAAAATGTATCAAGATTTAAAGAAAATATTCTGGTAGAGAAATATGAAGAGGGATATTGCAGCTTATGTGAAAAAATATCTTATTTGCCAACAAGTAAAGGCCGAAAGAAAGAAGTCGTCTGGGTTATTACAACCAATGCCGCTTTCAGGCTGGAAATGGGAAGATATTGCCATGGATTTTGTGACCGGCCTGCCAAGGAAACCAAAAAAACATGATGCTGTTTGGGTTATTGTTGACCGGTTGACAAAGTCAACCCATTTTCTAGCAATCCGGATGGCTTCCTCCCGTGATAAATTAGCCCAGCTGTATGTAAACGAGGTTGTCAGGCTTCATGGTGTGCCTGCTTCTATTGTATCAGATAGAGACCCTCGCTTTGTTTCAAGGTTCTGGAAGAGTCTACATAAAGAATTGAGAACATAATTAAAATTTAGTACCGCTTATCATCCGTAAACTGACGGCCAGTCAGAACGGATGATTCAAATCCTCAAGGATATGTTAAGGGCCTCGGTATTAGAGATGAAAGGGACTTGGGACAATTTCTTAGCTTTGACAGAATTCGCATATAATAATAATTATCAGGCCAGCATAGGCATGGCTCCTTTTGAGGCCTTGTATGGAAGGAGATGTAGATCACCAATTCACTGGGAGGAGCCCGGAGATAAAAGGATTTGGGTCCAGAAATTATTAAGGAGACAGCGGAAATGATAAAGTTGGTGCATGAGAATTTAAGAGTAGCCCGGAACAGACAAAAGAACTATGCAGACCAGAGGAGATTTGTATTAGAATTTGAAGAAGGCGATTTTATATTCCTAAAGGTGTCGCCATCTAAGGGGACGTATAGATTCGGGGTAAAAGGAAAGTTGAAACCATGATTTGTTGGCCCTTTTGAGATTTTAGAAATGATCGGAGAAGTGGCCTACAGACTTGGACTCCCACCAAGCTTGGCAGAAGTACATGACGTGTTTCATGTATCAATACTTAGGAAGTATGTCCATGATCCTACACATGTAATTGAATTCGAGCATTTGGCAATTGACAAGGATTTATCTTACGTAGATGAACCAGTACAGATTTTAGATCGCAGGGAATAAATGTTACGCACTAAATCAATCTCTTTGATAAAGGTGCTTTGGAAAAATCACTCACTTGAAGAAGCAACTTGGGAACGAGAGGAAGAGATTCGGAATAAGTATCCCTATCTATTTTTTGGAGGTTAGTAACTTCATTTAAAATTTTGAGGACGAAATTCCTGTAAGTCGGGGAGATTGTAATGGCCCAGATCCTAGAATATAGAAAATCCCCGATGTCAAATTAAAAATACCTAGGAAAACGAGTTAAAGATAGTAGTCCGGTCAACAAGTGTTGACCGGAAGGCACGAAGGAGTAATCCGGTCAACAAGTGTTGACCGGAAAAGGTGAAGGAGTAATCTACCGGGTGAAGGTGCTAAGAACTTCGAGCCAGAACCAAGTAAGGGGTTCATAGATCCAATCAAGGCAAGCATACTCCCTGTTTTTAAGTTCATGTTCTTAATGCAAGTATATCATACCCATTTATCGAACTAATGATGTTAAGTTGTTTCATGATGTTCGAACGCATGAAGTTTGATTATTGTATGATTTAGATGATGACTAGTTATTTGTTTATGAAAAAGTACCGGTTATTTCATGATATTTGGGTGTTTTACTTAAATGCATGAAGTCTGGCTATGTTTTAAGATATTCGGTTATTGCATGTGTAAAATGACCTTCGGCTTTATAATAAAAGACCTCCGGCCTTATAACAAAACACCTCCTGCTTATTTTCCTATCTAATGATATCTGGTTATTTATGACGTTCAGTTATTTCATGATGTCCGGCCACTTATTTAATTGCATGAAGTTAGATTATCGCATGATTTAAAATGACCTCCTGTTATCTGTCGATGTCTTGTTATTTTATGATGTCCGAATATTTACTTAATTGCACGAAGTTTGATGCTGCACATTTAAAGAAGTTTGGCCATGATTATGTTTTAAGATGTCCGGTTATTGCATGACAAAATGACCTCCGGCCTTTTGATAATAAAAAGACCTCCGGTAGTTTTTAAGACTTTACAAGAAGGGCATTATGTTAATTGCATAATTTGACTTCGGATTTGTGGAACTATGTATTTGATGGCCGAGTAGCTGCAGGCCTTAAATGTAGCCGTTATTGAGATATGATGGTCGAGAGATGCAGACATTAAATGTATCCGTTTGATTTGTCAAGACTGCAGACCTTAAATGTAGCTGTTTTTGATGGTCATGTGACGGACCAGATTATTCTCCATCGAATAACCTCCGTCAATGGCAACACAAACTAAAACCCATAATTAACCTATGGATTCTATAGAAAATCTGGCAGAGTTTCCTCTGCAATTGGACGAAAATCAAAAATATAACCTGATTAAAAGATCCTGCACAAGCACACATCTAACAAGAGGCTTGACACAAAGCCTACAACACACCACATAGGATCACAATATTGTCATATCATCCATGGCACCAATACAGGATTCTTGCTCTACCGTATTAGATCTAGAGAGATGCCATCCAATATGAAACAAAATTCATAACATCAATACAGACATGGAAGCATACTATACCATCATAATCTACGGAAGCATACAAAACCATAAACATAATCATAAGCCACATCCAACCCTTTTTTTTGGTAAGTAATTAAATGCATTAAAGTTTAAAGAAAATGTACAAAGAACTATGTTCTTAACCAAGTGTTTTACCGACTTGAGGAAAGAGATATAGAAACAGGGGAGTCCCCTAAACCTATGACAACAGTCATTAAAAAAGAAAGGTTACAATAATATTCGATCTTGTAATAAAAAATCCAAACGGCCAAAGTGGATGGAGAATCACCATGTCTCTACAGATCATCGTCACAATAGCATCATCAGCCACTTCGGATCAACACCACTTCGAATCCAAAAATCCGCATCCCACATCACTCCGGCTTTAAGAGTATAAAAGGCATTCCAGCTTCAAAATGCCACTCCGGCCTCAAATAACACTCCGGCATCAAAATGCCACTCTGGGCTCAAAAGGCACTCCGGCTTTAAAAGTCACTTCGGCCTCAACACACGGAATCCAATCCGCCCATAGTGTGCAAATGACACTCCGGCTTCAAAATGCAACATCGGCCTCAAAAGGCACTCCGGCTTCAAATAGCCACTTCGGCCATAAAAGGCACTCCGGCCGATTAGCTAGCATAAAGCACACCGGAAAGCCACTCCGTCACTGCGTCACCATGCCACTTCAAATCAACGCCACCTTCGCATTAATCAAATGGTATGGGCAATCAAAACCTCTGGAGGCCCACAAGCCACATCCAACCCTGAGTGGTTGTTTACAATCTGGTACAACTATGGCCAAATCCTTTGCACACTCGACGTCCAACCAACCTCTTCAAGCAAGCCTCTCCTCGCTCTAACAATCTGGCGCCAACTAAGTGTTCTCATCTGAAAGGAAAAACAACAACAGCAAGAGTGAGCTAATAGCTCAGCAAGTATAATCATAAGCAATTCTCGCAGGTATAAACAAGAATGGAAACGGGGAAAGATACTAGAACTCTCCCTAACCACAAAGCAGGAGAGGGAACAGGAACATCTGGAATCTCTTGATTCTCACGGTTACATTGGTTGGTCATTATTCGGAATCACTTGATTCTCACAGTTACATTGGTTGGACATTATTCATTTTTATTATTACATTATCTTTGCGGACCAGGGCTAGTAGACCGTACTAGCCAACGATGCGAAAGAACGAGGAAAGGAATGTGTTCGCTACACATTCTAAAGCTCGGCTGCATTTTAGGTCAGCAGCTCTCGACCCCTGGTTGCATCCATGCAACAATCAACGAACAACTACATCTCACTATGTAGTGTTCAACCGACATGCCCCACACCCCCGGGGACCAGGGCAATCATCGTTCTTCCACAGTAGTTTCCCAAAGTGTACCATGAACATCACTCGCTTCCACGAGCGGTCAGAATACGTGGCCAAGTATTCCTCGGGTTCACACCGCGATGGACATAGTATGCTAAAGAATACTACCCCTACAAAACATGGTCCGAGTTTCAAGATTTGTTTCAACACTTGGAGAGGAAAATCCACATTTGCCACACACGTTCACAACTTGGGAAACCTTATTCCCATCGCAAGCATCTCCAACCGGGAGATCATCTCATCACACACATCTCCATCCAGGAGATCACATCATCACAAGCACAATGTGGATTCCCTTCGATTCACTTCAAGGTTCACAATCTTCTGCGGGACTCAATTCCCTTACTTACCACAATTCATTCCAAATTCACAAGAGAGATTGGATTCCTTACCTCCGATGATCACATATCGCTTTGAACCTCCAGGACTCATTCCCCTGCCTCCAGCTCATGGATTCACATTCGGAGCTTACATTTACGTTTAAACAATTAAACGTTATTTCCATAACAATTAACGGGGGAACAACATATACGTTTCTCATTTCATTTCGGGTGAACAATATCAGATTTTCTTTTGAAAATCCGGACGCCATAAACAGTTCGTCACTTGAGAGATCAGAGGTCCGGTGGACACGTACGCACAATTGATACACGAGATTTCACATTTGGGTTCGATTTAACTTAACACGATGATGGAAGCATGCACTTCCCATTCATTTTCGGATGAACGGTAATGAGGAACTTTTAAGGCTCCCGGATGCCACGAACGGGTCAAATCTTGCGGAATCTAAGATCCGGTCGATATATACATACAATTGGGACACGGGGATTCATATTCTAGGGTCATTTCAACATTCAACGAAGGTGACAACATGAAATTCCCACCTTCGGTCTCGGGTGAATAGTAACAGTGCCCACTTAGAGGGCTTGGACGCCGCGAACAGGTCAAAACATGCGAAATCGAACCCGCGGCCGATATAAATGCATCATTGGGACGTAGGGATTCACATTTTGGGGTCAATTTCATGATACACGGGTAGGAGATGGGAAATCCCCAATTTTTGTGGGTTAGGGTTTCGGTGAAACCAAACGGGGCGATCGGACACGATTCGGACAAACAACTACATATTCCTTAGACCATCCTCACGGGTTTCAAGATTCTAACATGAATAATGGGTATCGACACAGAATACCCACTCAAATCAAACAAAACATCGAAAGAGAATGAGAAGTGAGTATGAGAACACTTATCTCGACGCGTGCTTTCACCTTTATACCTGACTCTCGAACGGATTTGGACTTCACGGCCTCGATCTCCTCCTTCCTCTCTCTAGAACGGCACTCTCTCTCTCTCTAAAACCATTTTGGAATCGTGGGAAATGAGGAGAAAAGGGCCGCACGCGACTTTTAAAACGAACTGGCGGTCGAGCGCTCAGCGAGCGCGCAACGAGCGCAAACATTCGGCCATGGTCGGCTCAAGCGCGCGGCGAGCGTGCAGCGAGCACGGGAAAATCTAGATTTTGGGCTCAATAGGTGGGCTTGAGCACCCGGAGGGCTCCGGTCTGAGCCACGACAAGCCAGCAGCAAGCCTACGCCTCGTTTTTGCTATTCGGGACCCATTTTGACCATTCTAACCCAATCTTTCACATCCTAGGGCATTGTCCTTGATTATATAACCTTAATAAGCCATGATTATCATGCTTTAAAATCCAAAATCATATTTACAAAGTTACATATCTCGGTTTACAGTTTTCGTTCCCGATTTACCGATTTTGGCTCTTTGAGCTGTTCATTTGATTCCTCTCATACCTTTTGACCATGATACACTCATATTAACTTAATTGCCTTCTAATTATTATTTCCTTAACTCAAAACCTCACAGTTCATGATTACGGACCTTAAATGTAGCATTTATGAGATTTGATGACTCAGAGGCTCGAGAGTTGCAGACATTAAATGCAGCCATTATTTGAGATATGATGGTCGGGAGCTATAGACCTTAAATGCAGCCAATTTTTTATGGAAATGAATTTAAAAACAGAAGCATGTTTTGGAAATCAAATTGCATAAAAATGACTTTGGAATCTGTTTGCATTAACACCAGCCATGTTTTATGAAGCTGCTTGCATATACGCCTTTATTGCATTCTATCTGTATACTACTCATGACTATACATGATTTACATATGAGTACCTTGCTGGGCTCTCTAGCTCACCCATTCTATTTTTCAGATGATGATGATGAGTTTATGCCGGACGTAAAAGATTGAAGTTCAATGGACTAGCTAGGTAGAATAGCTGACCAAGATTAAGTAGCAGTGCACGAGGAAAATTGATGTACACTCTTTTGATTATTTTGGAAAACATTTTGTAGGACACTTCCACTGTGAAAGTTGTGAAAGATTAATGAATATTAGTATGCTTCAGTACGATGTTGTGGGTTTAGAAATTTGTGATTCCTAGTGGCATCTCAGTTTGTTCGGGACCTTCGTGTCCGACCGACCTCGTCCTGGCCGGTCAAGAGAGAAACCACGACCCCTGGCCACCAACTCACGAAGTTGGGCCTTATGCGATCCTATGCACAAGATGTAAAGTAATTATATAAAACAAAAGAAAAAAAATTTTAAGTCCACCTTTTTAACCAAAGTATACGATCGGTTTCAATTGATGGGCGGCCGCATGCGCTAGAATGTGGCAGGTCTGTCACAGTTGCAATCAGAGAGATATGAGATGCCTTAGGTTTTGATGTGAATCTATTCGGAAGTTTAGGAAAGGTTATGATGAATCAATGGGTGGGTGAAGGAATGAACTACAATTATTTAGACTCAACCGTTCCAGTTCCCCCGATAGGGTAACACTAAGCAAAAGCAAGAACATGGTGTCTAGGAGAACGTCGTGTCCTAATAAATTTTAGAGCCTAAATTTTGATCTAAACAAATTATCTTGATTTCAGAAGTCGAGGTGCTGGTTGGAGAATGGCAAGCAGGGGAAAATGAACGGCTAGTAGTAGTAGTAATTCTCAGGATTGGGAGGAGAAGTACTTGAACCTACTAGAAAGGATGACTACTTTCATGGAAACCATGGGACAACAAAATCAGGCCCCTATTCTGGTCCCAGTTCCCATCAATGAGGGGACGTCTGTATATGACCATTTCAATAATGAGTGAGTTCCAGAGTTTCTAGGAGAACCAGACTAAATAAAAGCAGAAACTTGGATCCAACGGATAAAAAAAGTATTTGCGATGATTAAATGTCCGATCGAAGATAGAGTTTTGTTCTCGTCTTATAAGTTAATAGGAGAGGCTCATCACTGGTGAGAGATGCAGAAAAGAGTGTTTGGGATGCCAGAGAATGAAATTTCCTGGGGTATGTTCGAGGCGGCTTTTTTGGAAAAATATTTTCCACCAGTCTTTGGGGGCAAAAGGAGGATGAGTACTTACGATTAAGACATGGCACTCGTACCGTAACTGAGTACGATGTGAAGTTTTCAGAGCTATCTAGATATGCTCCCTATATAGTGGAGGATGAAGAAAGAAGGGCTAGAAGATTCTTTCGAGGTCTAAGAGACGATATTAGAAAACAGCTATCCACATTAAAGTTACTTACATATGGAGAGGTATTAGATAGGGCCATCATTTACGAGAAGGAAATTGAGAATGAAGAGTTTTTCAAAAAGAGGGCTGTTAGTCAGAGAAGTCTTAGTGAGGGAATCAGTTCAGGATCCTTAGGGCCATCTAAAAAGGGGAAAGTATCGGATCAAGAGAAGAGTAGCACTGAAATTGAGCCAGAGTTCACTTTCCAAGCATCTACAGAAAAATTGCACCCACTGCGGAGGAAAGCACTTAGGAAAAACCTGTTTTAATCTAACAGGAGCTTGTTTTAACTATGGTCAGCAGGGTCACCAAGTCAAGAATTGCCCCACGCTTAGAAAGACGGATATGAAAAAGCCCACTGTTCCATCTAAAGCCTTTGCAGTGACAATTTAGGATACCAAAGTGTCGTCGAGCATGATTAAAGGTACCTTCTGGAGATTTAACTTCTTCTCACCCTTTTGCATCTCAAAGTAGTAGTAAAAGACTTAATCTAAGTAGCAAGCATGAGGTGGAGCCTGGCAAATGACAGGCTAAGGCTCGTCAAAATTTTGAGGACGAAATTTCTATAAGTAGGGGAGAATTGTAATGTACTAAATTTTTGGGATCTTCTGTCATAAAAAATATAAGGACCAAATTCTTTTGTGGCGAGAGAATGACAAAGAGGTAAAGGAAAAATTAATCCGGTCAATGCCAGTTGACCGAAAAATATGATGAGAAAATTAATCTGATCAACGCCTATTGACCGAAAAACTTGAGAGAAAATTTAACCAATCAACGCTAGTTGACCGAAAACGAGAAGGGAGGTTATTCGATCAACACCCATTGACCAGAAGGGAAGAAGAAGGCCGGAAGTGTTAAAGCCATGAAGGCCGGCCGACCAAGTTTCAATAGGCATAATTTTCCGGAGACCATAAACAGCATTTTCGGAGACCTTTGGATGACCTCCGGAGATCTTTGATAGGCTTTCGGAGGAGATTTTCGGAGGCCATATGTAAAGTTCCGGAGTCCTTGATCTCTGGAGATGCTAAATTTGGAGACTTAGGGGTTTAGAGAATAAAGTTTCCGGAGACCTTAATCTCCGGAGACGCTGAAGTTTAGAGGCTAAAGTTTTTGGAGACCTTGATCTCCGGAGACGTTGTTGTTAGAGGCTGAAGTTCCAGACACCTTGATCTCCGGAGACTATTAAGAGACTTCCAAAGGTAATGAAGATGATCTTTGGAGGTAGTGAAGGGAGACGTTCTACCGGAGGCCATTCAAGGAGACAATTGAAGGGTTCTTCCGGAGACCACAATTTCGGAGGCCTTGTTTCCAGAGAACATTCCAGAGACGTTTAAGGAGTTTTTCCCGGAGACCTTTCCGGAGGCCGTTTTTCCGGAAGACGGTAATTTCGGAGACCTTAGACAAGGACCTCCGGAGATGATTTCCAGAAGAAAACTGAGGAGTTTTTCGGAGACTTTTTCGGAGGCCGTTGAAGAGTTTTCCGAAGACAATGTCAGAGATGCTGAATGGAGGAGATATGTGATAGAAAAAGGGAAACTAAGGAAGGGTTGACCGCCCGATTGACATGACGGCTAATTATGACTAGGGTTAGGGCAACTATGCCTAAGTAGATAACCTACTCCCAACCACCCTGCTGACCTTCTAGAAAGGCAAGGGGAGCAAGCAAAGAAGTACAAGCAGTTGGCCTTTCCTACCTACTACCACCAACCCCAACGTCTATAAGTAATGGCCCTGAGAATTAGGACAGGACGCTGGGCAATCGACCGGGTGAAGGAACTAAGAACTTCGAATCAGAACCAAATAAGGGGTTCATAGATCCAATCCAGGCAAGCGTACTCCCTATTTTTAAGTTTATATTTTTAATGCAAATATATCATGCCCGTTTGTCTAACTAATGATGTTCAGTTATTTCACGTTGTTCGAATGCATGAAGTTTGATTATTGCATGATTTAAATAGTGGCCAGTTATTTGTTTATGAAAAAGTACCGGTTATTTCATGATGTTTGGATGTTTTACTTAAATGCATGAAGTCTTGCCATGTTTTAAGATGTTCGGTTATTGCATGTGTAAAATGACCTCCAGCCTTATAACAAAACACCTCCTGCTTATTTGCCTATCTAACGACGTCCGGTTATTTATGACGTGCAGTTATTTCATGATGTCCGGCTACTTATTTAATTGCATGAAGTTAGATTATCACATGATTTAAAATGACGTCCTATTATCTGTCGATGCCTTGTTATTTTATGATATCCGGATATTTACTTAATTACACGAAGTTTGATGCTGCATGTTTAAAGAAGTTTGGCCATGATCATGTTTTAAGATGTCCAGTTATTACATGACAAAATGACCTCCGGCCTTTTGATAATAAAAAGACCTCCGGCTTTTATTAAAGGACCTCCGGTAGTTTTTAAGACTTTACAAGAAGGGCCTTATGTTAATTGCATAATTTGATTTCGGATTTGTGGAACTATGTATTTGATGGTCGAGTAGTTACAGGCCTTAAATGTAGCCGTTATTGAGATATGATGGTCGAGAGCTGTAGACCGTAAATGTAGCGCTTGACTGGTCAAGACTGCGGACATTAAATGTAGCCGTTTTGGATGGTCATGACTACGGACATTAAATGTAGCGTTTATGAGATTTGATAATTCAGAGGATTGAGAGCTGTAGACCTTAAATGTAGCTGTTATTTGAGATATGATGGTCGAGAGTTGCAGACCTTAAATGTAGCCGATTTTTATGGAAATGAATTTTGAAACAAAAGCATGTTTTGGAAATCAAATTGCATAAAAATGACTTTGGAATCTATTTGCATTGACACCGGCCATGTTTTATGAAATTGCATGCATATATGCCTCTATCGCATTCTATCTGCTTGCCTCACTGTTCATGACTATGCATGATTTATGCACGAGTACCTTGCTGGGCTCTCTAGCTCACCCCTTCTATTTTTCAGATGATGATGATGAGTTTTTCCCAGACGAAAAAGATTGAGGTTCGATGGACTAGCTAAGCAGAATAGCTGACCAAGATTAAGTAGCAGTGCACGAGCAAAATTTGATGTACCCTCTTTTGTTTATTTTGGGAAACATTTTGTAGGATACTTCCACTGTTAAAGTTGTGAAAGATTAATGAATATTAGTATGCTTCCATACGACGTTGTGGGTTGAGAAATTTGTGATTCCCAGTGGCATCTCAGTTTGTTCGGGACCTTCATGTCCGACAGACCTTGTCTTGGCCGGTCAAGAGAGAAACCACGACCCCTAGCCGCCAACTCACGAAGTTGGGCCTTACGCGATCCTATGCACACGATGTAAAGTAATTTTATAAAAAAAAAGAAAAAAAATTTTAAGTCCACCTTTTTAACCAGAGTACATGATCGGTTTAGATCGACGGGCAGCCGCATACGGTGGAATGTGGCCGGTCCGTCACAGTTTCGGAGACCTTGATCTCCAGAGATGTTGAATTTGGAGACTTTGGGGTTTAGAGAATAAAGTTTCTGGAAACCTTGATCTCCGAAGACGCTGAAGTTTAGCGGCTAAAGTTTCCCGAGATTTTGATCTCCAGAGACGTTATTAAAGGATAAAATTCTGGAGACCTTAATCTCCGAAGACGATAAACTTCCAGAGACAATTAAAGAGTTTTCCAGAGGCCATTGAGGAGTCTCTGGAGATGGTTTTCCAGAGAAGATCGATCAATTCTTCCGGAGACGATTAATGAGTGCTTTTCGGAGGCCATTAAGGAGGCTTCCGAAAACGATGAATGTAATTTCGGAAGACGATTATGTGAATTTGGGAAATGAGAATTGGAGACATCCTTTCAGAGACCACGATTCCAGAGGCCTTATTTCCAGAGACCATTCCTCGAGACCATTGAGGAGCTTTCGGAGACCTTAGACAGAAGACCTTAGATAATAATTTCAAAGACGATTCCGAAGAGAACTAAGAGGCTATTTTCAAAGAAAATTTGGGAATGTTTCCGGAGACCTTAGACAGTGACTTCCGGAGACGATTTCCAGAAGGAAACTGAGGAGATTTCCGGAGACGCTTTTTTTGGATGCCATTTAAAATGGCTTCCAAAGACGATAAACGATAGAAAGAGGGAAAATTTAATCTGGTCAATGCCAATTGATCGGAAAATGTGAAGAGAGGCCAAGGAAGAGTTGATCGCCCAATTGATTGACGTAATGACTAAACATGATTATGGTCAGGATCACCATGCCTAAGTAGGTAACCGACTTTCAACCACCCCCGAGTAGTTGACCTGCCCTACCTACTACTGTCAGAACAGAGGTCTATAAATATGGGACAAGAGAATTTAAGGAAACGTTGAGAGAAAACTCTTGGCTAGAGCTTTCTGGTGGAAGAACCAAGAAAGAATTCCGCGCCGGCTCTAAGTTAGGAGATTCAGGCAAGCGTACCATTTTAAGGGTACTCACCATTTTAAGTTCATGTTTTAATGTAAGTGTACCATGTCTGTTAGGAAGCCCTGATTTATTTGCCTATCTACGACGCCCGGTTATTTATGATGTTCAGCTTTTTCATGATGTCCGGCCACTTATCATGAAGTTAGATTATCGCATGATTTAAAATGACCTCCTATTATCTGTCGATGCCTTGTTATTTTATGATGTCCGGATATTTACTTAATTACACGAAGTTTGATGCTGCACGTTTTAAGAAGTTTGGTCATGATCATGTTTTAAGATGTCCGGTTGTTGCATGACAAAATGACCTCTGGCCTTTTAATAATAAAAAGACCTCTGGCTTTTATTAAAGGACCTCTTGCAGTTTTTAAGACTTTAAAAGAAGGGCCTTTTGTTAATTGCATAATTTGACTTCGGATTTGCGGAACTATGTATTTGATGGCCAAGTAGCTGTAGGCCTTAAATGTAGCGGTTATTGAGATATGATGATCGAGAGCTGCAGACCTTAAATGTAACGTTTGACTGGTCAAGACTGCGGACATTAAATGTAGCCGTTTTGGATAGTCATGACTATGGACCTTAGATGTAACGTTTATGAGATTTGATGATTCAGAGGATCGAGAGCTGGAGACCTTAAATGTAGCCGATTTTTGACAGAAATGAATTTGAAAACAAAAGATGTTTTTGGAAATCAAATTGTAAAAAAATGACTTTGGAATCTGTTTTGCATTGTCTCCGGCCATGTTTTATGAAAATGCATATATGCCTCTATTACATTCTGTCTGTTTGCTTGATTATTCATGACGATGCATGAATTATGCATGAGTACCTTGCTGGGCTCTCTAGCTCACCCCTTCTATGTTTCAGATGATGATGATGACGAGTTTATGTCGGACAAAAAAGACTGAAGTCCGATGGACTGGATAGGCAGGATAGCTGGCCAGAATTTAAGTAGCAAAGGAGTAAAATTGATGTTTTCGCTTTTGATATTTTGTGAAAGATTTTTAAAATACTTCCGTTGCTGAAAGTTAATGAATATTAGTATGCTTCCATACGCTGTTATGGTTTGAGTGATTTGTGATTCCTAGGGGCATCTCAATTTATTTTCGGGACCTTCATGTCCGACTGACCTCGTCTTGGCCGGTCAAGAGAGAGAACCCATGACCCCTCCCTAGCCACCAACTCACGAAGTTCGGCCTTATACAATCCTGTGCACGCGATGTAAAGTATATATATAAAAGAAAAGAAAAATTTTAAGTCCACCTTTTTAACCAAAGTATATGATCGGGTTAGATCGACGGGCGACCGCATGCGGTGGAATGTGGCAGGTCTGTCACAGATGTACAGGAAAATTTTTTAGGTTTCCGTTAGTTTGACGACCGTTTTATAGCCGAAACTCTACCTGATTCCGGTTAGGAATGTAGCCCGTCACACAACTTTCATCTATTAATTCATATCGGACACTTAGGTTATATAGCAGCTGTGACGGACCAGATTATTCTCCATCGAATAACCTCCATCAATGGCAACACAAACCAAAGTCCATAATTAATACTTATGGATTCTACAGAAAATCCGGCAGAGTTTCCTCTGCAACTGGAAGAAAACCAAAAATACAACCTGTTCAAATATAATCCTGCACAAGCACACATCTAATCAAGAGGCTTAACTCAAAGCCTACAACACACTACACAGGATCACACATCTGCCATATCATCCATGGCTCTAATACAGTACACGACCGACTATACTGCATCTAGAGAGATGCCATCTAATGAAACCAAACTCAAAACATATATATACAGACGCGGAAGCATAACTAAATCATCATACATGCGGAAACAGAACAAAACCATAAAATAATAGCTATAACGAGCCACACTCAACCCCGAGTGGCCATTCACAATCCTATCCAACTCTATGTCCAAATCTTCTGATCACTCACCGTCCAGCCAATCACATCAAGCAAGCCTCTCCTTGTTTGACTACTTGCGCCAGCTAAGTGTTTTCATCTGAAAAAGAGACAACAATAGCAAGACTGAGCCAACAGCTTAGCAAATGTAATCATAAACACCCCTCCAAGACATGGACAAGAACTGAAACCGGAGGGAATACATACTCTCCAAAATCAGAGAACAGGAACAACTGGAATCACTTGATTCCCACGGTCCTCACGATTACACTGATTGGTCATCATTTGGATTCACAAGATTCTCACGGTTCTCATTACAGTTTTCACGGTTATATCTTGAATCACTTGATTCATAGGGTTCATCGATTGGACATTATTTATTTTTATTATTATATCATCTTTGTGGACCCCGGCTAGTAGACTGTACTAACCAATGATGCGAGAGAACGAGGACAGGAATGTGTTCGCTACACATTCTAAAGCCACGGCTACTACTTTCGGTCAGTAGCACATGACCCTCGGTTGCATCCATGCAACAATCATCACAGACGACTACATCTCAATATATAGCTTCGACAGACACACCCCACACCCCCGGGGTCCAGGGCAATCCTCGTTCTTCCACAGTAGTTTCCTAAAGCGTACCACAGACATCACCCGCTCCCACGAGCGGCCGGAATATGTGGCCAAGTATTCCTCGGGTTCACACCGCGATGGACATGGTATACTAAAGAACACTACCCATACGACTCAAGGTCCTAGTTTTGAGATTAGGTTCAACACTTGGAGAGGGAAATTCACATTTGCCACACACGATCACATCTCGGGAAACCTCATTCCCATCACAATCATCTCCAACCGGGAGATTACATCATCAAACACATCTCCATCCAGGAGGTCATATCATTAGAAGCACAATGTGGACTCCCTTCCATTCACATCACGGTTCACAATATCCAATCGGACTCAATTCCCTTAATCACAACAATCAATCCAAGTTCACGAGAGAGATTAGATTTCATACCTTAGACGATCACAAGTCACTTTGAAACCTCTGAGACTCATTCTCTTGCCTCCAGCACACAGATTCACGTTCGGGGCTTACATTTATGTTTAATCAGTTTAATATTACTTTCACAACAATTGGAAGGCATATCGCTTTACATTTCTCATTTTGTTTTGGGTGATCATGATCGGATCTCATTTTGAACACCAGGACGCCGTACACGGTTCGACACTTGGAAATCGGACGTCCGGTGGATTCGTACGTACTCTTTGTACACGATATTTCACATTTGGGTTTGATTTAACTTATCACGATGATGGAAGCATGTAACTTCCCATTTTATTGCGGATAAACAATCACAGAATTATTTCAAGACTCCCAGATGCCACGAGCGGGTCAAATCTTGTGAGATTCGGCATCCGGTCGATATATACACACAATAGGGATACGGGGATTCATACTCTAGGGTCATTTCAACATTTTACGAAGGTGACAACGCACAAAATCCACCTTCGGTCTCGGGTGAACAGTAACAGCGCCCATTTAAAGGGCTCGGACGCCGCGAACGGGTCAAAACGTGTGAAATCAAACCCGCGGCCGATATATATACATCATTGGGACGTGGGGATTCACATTTTGGGGTCAATTTCATGATACAAGCCCGGAAAACGGGAAATCCCCAATTTTCGTGGGTTAGGGTTTCGGTGAAACCCACCCGGATGAATCGGACACGATTCGGACAAACAACTACATTTTCTTGGACCTCAAGGCAGGGGTTTCAAGATTCTAACGTTCCCCGTGGGTATCGACACAAAATACCCAACGAAAATACATAAAACATCGAAAGAGAACGAGAAGTGGGTTTGAGAACACTTGCCTTGACGCGTGCTTTCACCTTTATACCTGGCTTTCGGGCGGATTCGGACTCCCGGGCTCAATCTCCTTCCTTCTCTCTCTAGTCGCGCCCCTCTCTCTCTCTCTAAAACCCTCGGCCGATCGTGAAATGAGGGAGAAGAGAAGCTCGGCGTGAATATATACTGCGCCTGCCGCTCGAGCGGCCAGCGAGCGGCCAGGCCACGGGTCGGTTCTGCTTTCTCCGCTCGAGCCTCGGCTCGAGCGCCCAGCAGGCGCAAGCCTGCTGGCAGGGCTCCAGCAGCCCGGACCCGAATAATTTCCCGATTTTTCTTTGGATACCAAATCTTAATCATCCCATAAGATTAGTATTGATCATTAACATACTAATCACCTCTTAATTATCGGGTTCACAAATCCGGAACCTCACAACTCTCCCCCACTTATAAAATTTCGTCCTCGAAATTTAACGAGCCTCAAACTCCCAAATCTGAGGTGAACTCCTCAAAGACTGAAATCATCCTCGGACAACGCCTATTTTAGAACCTCAAGGATTGGAATCGTCCTAGTTCTCGTCACAAAACAAATCCTTAGTATTTCAGAACGGCCCAATCCAGTCACTTATCAATTCTCTCATCCAGCGATACAAGGAAGACCTCATAACGATCCTCCAAATTTCAAAAGTGACCTACAATCATGCCGAACATCTTCCAACTCAAACCGACACTTCAAACGGATCAAAGGACTTTTCCTTCAATTCACTCCAAGCCTCGAAAGAAATCGGTCACCGGGACCTCAACCTTGTATAAAAATCTCTGGGCCACGGGCCCACAACACTTCCGCTGCGCTACTCTGATTAATCCCCAAATCATTGACAAGACTTTCAATCCTTGCCCAGAATTCTCAAAATTCCGATTACCTAATAACATCAAGATCCTATTGGCATATCAATAAGCCAACTGACCGAACAAGAACATGATTCTAACTTCCAGCAAGATCACGACATTCTAACACCCAGTCATTTGGACTTACTCACGATTTAACTTTCACATTTCCTATGAAACTCCAAAGACATACACGTCCAAGATTCGTAGCATCAATTTCCAACATTGATGCCTACTGACCCAAGGAAAACACCGAGGTTTACTTTCTCAACCTTTAGACAAATATGACCACATGCAAGGCCATATGATCATCTTCCTATCTCTGAAGATAATACTCCTGAGTTTTCAAAAGAAAACCCCAATGGCCAATTTCCGACATACACGTGGGGGTAACACTAATCCTGAACTCCTTCCCCACTTATCTCAAAGATATTACTTTCCACGAAAACTCATTGGACCCATTAGGGGTCAACCCAAATGTCATGAACATCAATCACCCTATCCGATTAGATCCAAGATGATTGCACACTTTCACAACACAAATTGGCCTCCTCAACCAGCCACGCTTAAAATCCTAAGTCCTCAAAATCATGCAATCACAAGCCACAAGCTTAGGAAGGAATTTTCTTAACTAAATTCGCATTCCTTTCTCAAAGGGACATGAGAATTATCAACTATCCATAATTCGCGATTCAATCCTTAAGCGATTGCACACACCATTGATATCTTGGAATTCCCTGATTATCACACGAAGCTACCTCAACATCGACCCAGACGGGGTCGAAAGATCATCCCATAAAACTTCATGAAACGCCATCGATCCTGCAAGACCCAAACGGCGTTTTCTAGACTTTACAGTGACCGTATCCTTGACCTGGATACCGTCAGGGCTACAACCCCTATTGATCCACAAATGTCCCGTTATGGACCCAGATCGATCTTGGAATTCATCAAGCCTTCACGACGGCCCACGGACTATGTCTATCCATCCCCAAGATCTGATCATCCAATTATTAAGCCTCTAAACATTTAGACATTCGTGAACCACCTTATCGGTCCATCTATTTACCTCGAAGGTTCTGAAATAATCGACCATGATACCAAAGCCGATACTTCCACGGCCCTGCTTAAGATCCTCAATGATTAGCATCGATTCGATATGATCTCGAATTACCGATCATAAGATAACTCGACCGAATCTTCCCTTTCGATAACATCCTCGATCAATTGATTTACAAGAAAGACGATATCAATTTCTTGATACCTCGATCAATTCAAACTCATGCTTCCATTCCCACAACCTGACTGCAAGATGATATCCTTTACTAAGCCAACAATATCAGCACTACAGTTCACCCATCGAACTAGTATTAAGATTAGATTACGACTTAACACTTTAACTATCTCGAGTTCATACCCAAAATCGCACGATTCAATT
>JAODPA010101559.1:0-21178 GCA_025585075.1 Nepenthes mirabilis | reverse complement strand
CAACCGTTTGAGAGTTTAAATCGTGGTCCGTTTTTCATCAACATTAAATATGTTATTCTAATTCATGTCATAGAACGTACAACTGGTTATTTTCATTTCTCTTGCTCCAGTTTTTGTTCATCTCCTGAGTCATCACGTAAAAGTGTTGCACAATCAATATATTTAAAGTCATTAGTAGCTGGATAATCCGCCTAGCAGGATTATATAACTGAAGTACTTATAATTTTTGATAATCAAGCATTACACTTGTAATGTAATTTGAACAAGTTTATTTAGAAGGGGCTATTTATAATTAAACCTCACACTTGTATTGTGTCATATAGCCAAATTGTTTGGAAGTGTCTAACTGAATTTCATATATAGCAAATATATACTCGAATGTAAGCTCATGTGATAATTTATTAGTTGAGAATGATTTTTTTTAGTAAAAATTAGTCATCTATGCAGTTATATATTATTATTATTTTCTCACATGTTTGAACAAAAACAGCAATAACTTTGATCCCAATTAAAAATCATTTTAAATAAAATATCTGTTGAATTTTTCATAAAATTAGATAAATGTGTTACCTTACCAAAGCTACAATCAAAGATGGTAGGCATGCCTTACTAATTATTGTCTTCGGAATAATAAAGGTCATCACATGCATGGGGCAATGAGAAGTCCGAAATAGAACACATGCCCTATTAATTAATTATTGCCCTCAGAGTAATAATGGGCATCACATGTGTCCTATTAATAATGGGCATCACATGTAAGGGGCAGTGAAAAGTCCAAAATGGTAGGCATGCGCTATTAATTATTGTCCTGAGAGTAACAATGGGCATCACAGGTAAGGGGCAGTGAAAAGTCCAAAATGGTAGGCATGCCCTATCAATTATTGCCCTGGGAATAATAAATGGCTTCACATGTATGGGGCAATGAGAAGTCCAAAATGGAACACATGCCCTATTAATTATTGTCCTAAGAGTAACAGTGAGTATCACATGTAAGGGACAGTAAAAAGTCCAAAATGGTAGCATGACCTATTAATCATTGTCCTGAGAATAGTAAGGGAAAGCGGGAAATCCCACACACCGGCACTTCTATATAATTTAACTTTAAAGAAGCAAAGGAAAAGTTAAATTAGCTTTTTTGTACCAAAAGTTACAATTATATTAAAATTATTAAAAACATACATAGATTTTATTTTATTAAAAAGGGAGGGGAGAAAAGACCAAAGAAAAAGATGAAAGATTTGCTAACCATTTGAGATTCAATTTATAGTTCACTCTTTGCTAATAATTCGATCAGTAGCCCACACACTGTTGCTTTCTTAAGGTTTGGTGGAAACAAATTGGGTGGAGAAGACTTTTCTTCTCTTATTGGTCCCTCCAGCTCCAGTTTTTGTAGGCCATGTCCAAGGAATGATAATTCTATATTTCATAGCATACCACGTGCTTCCCAATCTAAACTCAAAGTGTGAAGATAGCCTGGTTTGAAACTTTGGGCATTAAAATACGGCTTCCAATTCTCCATTGCTCCATATGCCTTTGATCCCTAACCTTTTGATAGTTGGGCTGGGCTCAATGTTGACATTCTATTAAACATCCAATCGCCTCCCTCTACACCCCACGGCGTTTGCAAGCCCTCCGAAGGGTGACACTCTGATGTCTCATCAGAGACCTCCATAGATTCTAAAAGAATATGTCAAAGCTGCTAAAACTTCCATGAAACTTTGTGCACCGCTACCCACAAACGACCATTCTTGCATTCTAATATGAGCAAATTCCTTAAATTTACAATTGAATTGGTAAGCCACATTTTGATTGGGCCGTAAATTTCAGGGTATGTCAAGTGAATTAGATTTCCTAATTCAGTAGGCAAGGTAACACGGTCATCAAAATTGAGCGGTGAAATCACAATACCCAAAACTTTGAGAAATTGAAAGTGCTTATGCATGTCTTCCATGTTCGAGCATCGTCCACGTCCTATTTGTTGAAAGACAAAAGGCGAACAAAGATGTGAGTTTTGCGCCGGAAAGGGAATGCATTTGTTGCTGCACGAGTCAAAATGTTTGGTTAGTAGAAGAAGCTTAATAATGAAAAAATATTTTAGGGATAAACATCATTATATATTCCACTCATTTACAACTCATTTACAATTCTCTTTCTATATGCAAGATTCATTTTATTTATTTTTAAATCTTAATAGGTGCCACGTATAGATAGAAGAGCTGTAGCCAGCGCGTAGGGAACAAGTAATATTTCTCTTTAGGAATTCATATTTTTTGAGAAATGCTACTCATTATACCCATCTATAACCCACCTACAGCCCCACTCATTATACATTGCTTTGTTTTCTTTATGCAAGGAAGAATATTAGTAAGAAAAATAATTTTACGCTAACGTTAAAATTGCCCTTTATGCAAGGGCACTGGGAACCTAAAGTTTTCACGGGTTACAAGTGGAGAAGCTGTGATGACCAATTATTAATAAAGTAACTGAATGATTTCCCTCTCCTCATCCGTCATTCTAACCCAATTTAAAAAACGGGAAATGCTAAACTTCTATCCCACTTATAATTCTACTACAAGTCACCCTTTCTATTTAAGACTCATTTTAATTTTATTTATTTTTTATTTTAATATATTCTACGTATAGATCATGAGCTGTAAACGGGTACGTTGGTAGGACATCCAGCAGAAATTTCGGAAATCTGCTGATTGATAAAAATTTTCTACAACTATCATACAACTTCAAATTAGAAGAAAAGTTTAGAAAAATGATAGATTTTGAAAAAATAGATTATTTAATATAGTGAACATGGAATACATTTTAGAATAATAGTAACGTAATTGGTGAATGAAGTACAAATTGTTATTTTTTATGTGTCCTGGATCCAAGTTTCAAACAGATTCGGATCAAGCCGTCCGTTTGAATCCGGCTCCGTCCACTGCGGCCCATTTACGCCGGGACAGTCAATGGAAGTCATTGACTGGACAAAAGGCTAATGAGCCAGTAAAAGCCCAAGAGAAGAACGGCTAACTTGGGCCTAAGACGGTCAAAGCTTCTGGTCAGCATTGACCGGAAGCATGACCAGTTGACCGGCTAAAGACTAGGCCTTAAGTGGCCCAGTCTATATTGACCTATGCGTCTGTCCTCGTGCAGCAACGGTCTTCTCCCTGATTGCGCGTTCTCCACAGAAGGCAACCATCATTGTAACGGTTGCTTCCAAAATCAGTGCGCATATCTGAAAGAAGGCGTCCAAATCCTCTTCCTATCTGCTAGAAACCCTAGCGGCTGCAGAGCGCAAAAGGAAATCAATCAATCCAGCGACCGTTACAGCAATAAAGGTTCTGCGCCAGAAAATACAACGATCCTAACAAAATGCGGACATCAAGCCCTTCTGCACAAGGAAGACAGCTCAGCACGGTGGCTATAAAAGGCCATAGAGTTTTCACTTCAAAGGGTACGTTCTCACTTGTTTGCAAAAAGCCTCCTCTTGCAAAGCTCTCACGCTTTCAGTATTCTAACGCGCTCTCTCTCTCTCTGCTACTACGTTCCCAGCGAACACAGTATTTAGAGACTTCGTTCCTCACGAGTAGCCAAAGCCTCTGTGCTTACAAGAGCACCCCCACGTGACAAATACTCATCGCATACTTGTTGCATCTCATTGTATCCACCTTCTTACTTTAAAGACTATTTACTGATTTGAACGTCGGAGCGTTTTTGGTGGGATAACCTCCCGCTATCACCTGACCTCTTATACGAAGTTGTGGTGTGCAGAATCCATACTCAATGGACGAAGTTAGACTCAGACGGACGATTTGATCCAAATCTGTTCGAAATTTGATCTAGGATACATAAACTTTTACCATACCAAATATAAAATCTAACAAATTTTGTATAAATACAAATTTAGACCATCCCTCGACGTAGAATGTATGCTAATTTGGCATGATTAAATTATTGTTCCATCTTCAACTTGTGTTTGTGCGGCAGAAGATCGAAAGGAAAATATCTCGAGAAAACCTCTTTCCTTCGTTTTTTCAACGCAAAGTTCTCGTATCAAATTATGAATTCGAAATTCTTTCACTTTCCTTCCACAACTTCTGCTCTAAACCTGAATGACACAACGTTGGATTAACTCATCTAAAAATTGCCTCGCATTTTCCAACGTCTCTTCTCCACAACGTTGTTCCTCAATTATAAAACCGTCTGATACCCACATTCTTATCATCTTTCCAACCAGAATCACAAAGTCTTCTGGGGAGAGAGCTAAGGAAAGCATGGCCTCAAATCATAAGGTAACTCATGATAACTTAAGGTTAAAATGTCTTTCACAGTGCTACAGTTTTGTGTTCTACTATCTTCCATCCCTTATCACCTCTGCACTTACATCTCTGCTTACCATTTCCCATTCTTGAATACTCTCCTTTGCAGAAAAGATTCCACTCAAAGCAATTATAGCAAGGGATATCCCGGCACATTTTTTCAACATCTTGCCCAACTTCTCAAAATCACCAATAAGGTGATAGTTATAAACGATTTGCCATTGATTTAATACTATTTTGGCTAGTAACTCCCAAGATTCAACATCATTAAGTCGTTGTGGCTCATGGAAAGAATAAGACAAACTTGGAACTCAAACAACTTCAAAAATATGAGTAATAATAATAAGCTTGCTTTTTTATTTCTAAATGGCAATGCTGGGAGTAAGTCTTTTAATGTTTCCATTTCCCAAACATGATCAGGCACTATCAAGTAGAGCTTTTGTTCCAAATATGTCCTTACCTCCTTCACCAACTCTTCGATGCTATCAAATTCATCTGATTTTTTCATTTGACCAGTAGCTTGACTCAAAATCTTAGCTAGGATATGATCAACACTTCATTCCTATGATATGGAAACCCATACTTTGCACTCAAAGTAGTGTTTGACAATTTCATGATTGTAAAGTTTCCATGCTTGAGTGGTTTTCCTAGAACCACCTATCCCTACGATGCACAAAACATTTCCTTCATGCTCGGTTGTAGTCAGTTTCTTAACTAACCTTTTGACGTCATCCTCTAAGCCAATAATACACTCATCGATGTTGTGGTGTCTACTTCGAAGCCTCCTCCTTTGAATTTGTTCATTCCTCCCTCTAAATTGATATCTTTCGAACATCTTCCTGCTTTTTCGTATTCGTGTTGATGGATTTAATTTCAAATCCTACTTGATAGATTTGCATGAGATAGTTGAAGAAACTAGCATACCTCTTTAGTAGATTTTTTCTTCTCTAAGCGCCTGGCTTGGCCACTGCTACTTCCAAGGATCTCGACAAAGTTTGTTGTCAACATTCCTCTTCCTCCCGTTGGCTGGTCCCTCATGGAGTCAATCCTCATGCTCTATCCACTTTGTTTTGTTGGCTTCCTCAACGGCTATGCATGCACGGGCGATAGACTCAGCCTCCTGGAAGGTTTGCGGATTCTAGTGAGTCAGGTGCTTAAAGAAATTGTCTGGCTTTCATCTCGTTTCTACTGAAGGCAGACTAGTTGCCAAGCATGCTTTTCCTTCCTTTGGCTGGAGGAGCATTGCAAAGAAAAGCAGTTGTTGAGCTCCTGAAATAACCCGATTGAGTCAGATTGCAGATTGTAGAACCATACACGCGCGCCCCCTCTGAGGGTCAGGGGGAGCACTAGCACATGTCGAGTTGTTGAGGCCTTGAAAGCTTTAGTCGGGTATGGAAGTGGTCCACTGAATCCGAACTTCCGTCGTAGGGCTCCGAGGCTAGCATTTTCAACTTGCAGGGAAACGGCTGCGTCTATATCTCCCTGGAAAACAACGACCTCATTAGGTCGAGTCAGTCGGTGCTCCCTTTGAACATGTGCTTCTCAACTTTTCTCAGTCTCTCTTCTAGTCTAGAAGAGGATGCTATCATCTTAGCATGAGGAAGATCCTCTGCTCTGAATGGTTTAGAAAGGCATAAGAGGCCCGGGACTGCCAACCCTCGGCAGGCGCATAGCATAGGAGGCTTCTCCTTAGGTTTGGGGCCTCCTTTCGTCACAAGAGCAGCGGGGATTTCGCCACTATAGGCTATCCTCCCGTGTCCTGTAACTTAGTCGGCCCTCAAGGCGCGACAGAGCCATGTCGCTTGAGGCCGCTTGGGTCTCGAGGACGTCAGGCAGACGGGTCTTCTTGGCTGGACGCTTCTGCCCCATGTTTCTCGGCTTGGATGCCGCAACCTAGGAGGTGGATGAGAGATCCCTTATTGGATGCTCATCTAGGCACATGCATATGGTCTGGAGCGCCTTGGTTATATCATCCACTCGTGTTACAAGAGCACACACGCAAGGGTCTCGATACTCGTCCACATGGCTACCCACTGGGATAGTCATTGCCACATGGGGCGACCTCCCTAACCGGCCATTGACTTGTGCTCTGGTGTTGACCATGGTGTTTTTCGTAGAGATCTGGCGATTTGACTTCTAAGTCTTTTTCCTACAAACAGTGCTAATGATGCATTTCTAGATCCGGATTGTTGTACAAGTTAGAGAGTCGATGCTCTTTGACGGGTCAATCTATGTAGGTTAAGTCTCTGTCACTTTGAACCTAGATTCTGCAAAACACGATGAACAAATAAGATGACAAAAGATTTGCAGGACTCACTCCTCAATAATCCTCCGACTGTCACGTCAGTAATCCTTCAACGAAGAGAAAAAGATGGATGATGCAAAGAGATGCTAATGCACAAGTGTGGGAATTAAGTGTTGGTTGGAGGTTGGCTCTTCAGTAAGTGCGCTCGACAGATAGCAGCTTTGAGAGAGAGAGAGAAACGCTCGACGAGGAGCAGATGTGATGTAACTACTAGTGGACAGGTGTCAAAGAATTGTAAGTATGCTTGATGATGGAGGTTAGATTATTTGAAGGCTCAATTGCTGGGTTTGCTTTTTTTTTGGAATTAAGCATGCCCCTCCCTGAGGGGATGAGGCGGTATTTATAGAGTTTAGGGCCAATTCAACCCTCCTTGGGCCTTATAGCTTTGCAGCCATGAGTGGCCGACATCACAAATCTCTGGTCATGAGTGATAGGGGCTGCAACTCGGCATTTTTTGTGGGAGCCGACATAGTGCTCCATCACCTAGGCTCAGAATGGACACTGCCTTCAGAGCGGCAGGCTAGCAGCTGCTGCCTGCAATTCTGTCTTCCACGAGTGTGAGAGACCATATGCTGGCAGTAACCGTTAAGACTTGCCTGCTAAGCTGGCATTGGCTGCGCTGGTTTCTGTTTGACCCTGAACTCCCACGTGCTGCTGGGCCATGTTGGGCTAAAGTGCACGGGCCTCTTGCTGTGCCAACTGGGCCTTGGATTTAGAAGAAATTCCGTCGGGCCGTTACTTCTCCAGCTGGCTGGGCCGTGGGACGCTGCTTGGATCTTGGACCCTTGAGGCCGCATTGCGGGCCTGCAGCCTCCTGAGCTCCTTCCCTACAGGCAAGCTAAGTTCTCAGGCTGGCACCCTAGCCATACCCATCACATATCTATTTTCCCATAACAAGGTTTTGTTGGGGCCAGGCAGCTTGCTCTCCCAGCTCGTCATCACCGTCCAGGTAAGTTTCTCAGCCATAGCACCTTTCTCCTTCCTCTCTTATGAATTAGAAGTCTCCCTTTTTTCCGCTGATTAATTAGGCGCTAAAATAAATGGTTAATACTATTGAAATGATTGTTTTGCAGGTTATTCCAAGGTTTACAAGACGCTTGGATTTGTTTGCAAGTGCTGCGATGGCGCTGGAGCTGAATGAAGCAGTAGATATTCGGGATCCTGTTCAGAGCTCCAGTGCTTGCCTTGGAAATTTCACTGACTCATTAATTTGTTGTACACGCACATACTAATTAACCATGTATTGAGTCCTAGCCTATATATGATCCTCCTAATTCTGTGAAAATTCTGATGTATAAGAATTTGATACATGGTGCCATTATATCAGAAAATTGATTTTTATCCCTAGGGTATACTCAGACGAGAATAATATCCATAACACGTTACTAATGACACTCCAAAGCTAAAAGCTCATTCAAATCCAACTTAAAGTTCTTAATCCTATAATCATTCAGCCTGGTGCCACCAAAAGGTAAGCATTGCAGGATGTTTCGTCATTTCATTCAACAAAACTAAGGATGTTGTAGTGACGACTACATCTACAGAAGGTCTATACATCTTTGAATTAGAAATTAGAGCCACGTAAAATGACTCACCTCAAACAGCAGAAGCGAAAGCTCATAACATGCTTAAGCTTTCTATTATAGAAGAAGAAATTGAAAGACCTTCTGTTGAGGGCAGAAAAAATGGAAACAAAAGATACAGATAAACCATAGTTCAGATTCTACCTATGGTAAGAATACAAGAAAGAGAGGTGTGAGTCTTACATGACTTCCCTCCCAAAAAATGGGTCTGCATAGCAGTCCAGATGGTAGCTGTAAATTTCACATTCTGCAAACTTTATGACCTGCATCACTAGACATTAGAAACTGTCCTCGATTGATAAGACATTCACTTCCTTGTAGTAAGCTCACCTCATCCAGAGCCTTGTACAGGTCCTCAAGCAGGGAAGAACTATCACTTGTGTTTATCCATTCCTGCAATAGAAAGCCCAGAAAATGGCAGCCCAAAAGCACATAAAAAATATTTTTCAAAAAAACTATTCAGCATAATAACAAGATCACAAATATTCATTTTGCTTGCAAATGGTTCATTTCCTGGATAACATTCTCTGGTTCATTTCAAAATGTACCAAGTTTTGAAGATCCATCTTGCAAATGGTTGTAAATGATGATATTCTCAAATTTCACAACATAATCTCGAAGTCATATTCAATTGCAGTAACAATAGAGTTCAATCTTCACTAGTTTTTTTATTACCACTTAAATCAAAAATTCAAATAGTACTTGTACAAATACTCGTGATCAAACAAGTTCTATGTCATGGGGACCCCATCAGAAGATTAAGTCACCAAATTGTTGTCTTGAAATCGACTGCCATGGCATCTTACAGTCCTTTTCTTGTCTTTAATTAATGCACCTACATGCATTAAGTCTTGCTTAGTCAAAAAAATAAAATAAAATAAAAGACAAGAATGGTAGGTTGAGGGTGAATTTGTACTCCTAAAATCTCTATCTGGGTTCAACTGAATCTCTCCCTAAAAGATAAGAGACGTCAGTTCTCATGGCCATGCTCATTTCACAAGCATTAAGACAAGGCACCAACACTATGGATAAGGCTTATAGGGTGGAATTCAACTTCTCACAGCTAATAATTTAGAAAAAAAAACAGAGCAACTTGGACCAAAGCTATAACTTTCATTATTGCCATAAATTATACAACACACAATAATGTGCTTGAGGAATTATCCCCACTGAATAACAAATCAGCACACATGGGAAAAGGAGATATTAGCAATGGTAACAAGAAAAATGCATATGTCAGAAAATTCTTTTAGTTCAACAGCAAATGAAAGCTGGGACTCTGCATTCAAAGTTCGAACATAAGCTAATGGCGAATCATTTATTGATTGGATGCTATATGAAGCAAATTAAGTAGAGCGTATTGTTTAGGTTTGGTTTGTGAATTTATTTACTTTTAACACTAAATCTAAGTTGTCCTTGTTATTAAAATTTTATTATAACATGACCTCTATCATGCAGACTTTGCTTATATAAACTCATCTTTATATGGTAATATTTTGTCTTCCATATATGTTATCCTAATTTCATTTCATTCATTTCCATAATTTTCTTCCAAAATTAATGTAACTTCCTCATCCAGATTATGAAGGTTTGAATCCAGTTGATTTATTTTGCAATTCACCAAGATAAGGGTATGTTTCGCATTACTTATGAAATAACTTTTGAAAAAAGATACACATTAAATATTCTCTAAAAATGATTGATATTCTTTATAAGGCTCTGGGTTTTCTTAGAACAAGTTCAAGTCAGAATCATTCTTTAAAAAAAAATAACCACAGAAGTGATATTCAAAAAACCTACGAATTATAGCTTTTTGCAAAAACACTTCAAAAATAAACAAACAAACAAACACTCCTAAGAATAATTATCAAATACAGTTCACCAAAAATGTCAAACACTGTAGAAATTGCATGGACATCCTGCAAATTAGAGTACTTGTTCTGCAATTTGAAAGTGGGGGTAGTCAAATGAAAGAATGGAAATTGCATAATTCTTTGACCAACTACTCTTCCCCTTCTAGGGAAGTCTAAATAACTAAGCTCCCCTAGGTAATTCCAACTTCACAGGGAACTGCTAAACGAGGCAAACAAAAATGGAACTAGAGACTATTCATTGAATTAGATGCCAAAGAATTTTGTTTTAAAGACAAAAAGAGCCTAATAAGCATCCCGAAAACCTAATAATCCAATTTCATAGAAACTATAACAGCTGAGCCAATCCTTTTATATACAAAAGGTGATGCTCCTTTGGCATCTGAGTCATAATGGTCTATCTCAATTATTGACCAAAATAGAATAATTGTGAAACAAATATAAGCAAGTTTCACTTCCTTGGGAGTACCTAACTTTGCAACTTCCTTGGAAGTAGTCACTCTTGAACCAAACCAGGCTTAAAGCACTGCATGGCAAGTTCTCAAAGGATTAAATCAGCAATGGCAATGAAGCGAACCCAAATAATTAGTCATTGAGATGACATATCATGAAATTTCCAAACATAACAAGGAAAGACCTCGAGCGTATCTCATGAAAACGAAGTACGAGTAAACTGACGGTGTATTGTTAAAAGGATATGCTGCCTAGCAAGTATAGGTGTGGCAATCCACAGCAATTCGCCACTAACACAGTGATATCGGTAGAACACGAAGCAACATATGCATTAGCCACACCCTAACAAAGCAACACTAATCAAGGAAGGCCAAATCACAAAAATAAAATAACAAAATCTCAGATCCAAAAAATCAAACACATAGTCATATCAGCAGTGATGGTAACTTCAGGAATCAATTAATTATAACGGCTACGAAGAACAAATTAAATCAACAAGGACATTAAGCCAAATTCACGAACCATCCAATTAAATATACCCAAACGTGCCGAAGAGAATGATAATCCCACACTTTGGGCGATTTAAAGACATGGAATTTTAACTACTAAGCATCGAGACGAGGAAATGAAGATTCGACGAGAAGCCGAGCGAGAGGTAAGAGAGGAGACCGCCAGAGAAGGCAGAGTAGACGTGCATCGGGAGGGTGCCCGGGACATGCCGCCAGAGGAAGCGGATAGGGATTGTGGAGACGAAACAGAGTCGTAATCTGAGGACTGGAACAGACACTCCTATAACCGTAAAACAATCACAAAACAGAGCAGGAATGGGAGATACGAAAGGAGGTGAGTGATTCGTCATTTTTAGAAGCCAAACGGTTGATTAAGTGCGAGAGAAGGGAGAAATTCGTCGGTTGCTAAGCAAAACAACCACTTGAACACCAGAGGATGGACGAGAAGTGCGAAGCCTGCGATTTAGGGCTGTGGAGGAAGAAGCGTGAGAGAGAGGGGCCTTTTATGACCGCCATGTATAAAAGTAACAAGAATTTAGAACTTCCAGATCAAATTGATGACTCCAAAAATGAGTCGGAAGCCCACTTCTATAACCTTCAGAACACGTATGATAAATTTTTTAAGAAAGGTCTAAAAATCAAGAAAACTAATGTGTTCCTAAAGTATAAACCGGCAAAAATTGAAAAAAAAAAGTCGTACTTAAATCTAAGTTAGACTCAAAAATCAAATAATTGAGAAATTGAATGGCTTCTTAACAAAAAATATCAAGGCCTTTGAATCGAAACTTGAAAGTACTCAAAACTATCCCAAACAATTTTCAAGTGAGTCCAATTAATTGGATTGTGTGCTTAATCTGGGAAAAACTTGTGGAAACAAAACATGGTTGGGATATCCTGAAAATATTAACCCAAAAATTGTTTTTATCCGAGGCACTTTCATTCCAAGACAAAGTATCGAATCATTCGCCCGTATTGATCAGTGGTCAAGAGGTTTACCAAGGATACACGCTGATGCACCAAGTGTTCCACCCTCAAAGAGTGGACGAAACATTGGTTTTAATTACACTAATAAGCTAAGTTACAAATTTAACATTTCTGCTAAATTTGCCCCGACATGTCATGGTTGTGAAAATATTGAACATATTTACATCAATTGTTATGTTACATATTTTTGAAACAATTTCAATCAAAGCCTTAAAATAGTGACACTGATCGATCAAGTCAAACTTTTGAATGATAAAGTGATAAATATATGCAAAATAATAAAGTTTAAAAATAAAATTTGGATCAAGAAGAGTGAGCTCTATTATCCTAAAATTAGTCATGCTTACTAATTAATTTAATTGAAAAACAATAATTGAAATTGAGTTTAAAAAAATTAAAATTAAAACAAAATTGTTAAAATTGAATGCATAATACCAACAAAAAAACGAGTGCACGCCTGTGTTTTTCCTCGAGCGGTTTCCGTGCGCGCCTCACTGTAATCAAACCCCCGGCGCTCTCTCTCTCTCGGCCTCCTTTTCTCTTTCATAGCCTCCAAATCTTCCAAATCGGCTCATCCTTCTACAATTCTTGGGCGCATTCAAAGGTATATTTCTCCTCCTTCCTCGTTTTTGAGTTTCCCATCGCCACTAATGGCTGTTTTCGGTTTTCTCCATGGACGCCTATGTTCTCCACGTCTTTTGCTCGAATTGCTTGATGTTGTAAGCATATTTGGGTTTTATTTGTTGTTAATCATGCCCCATTTTCGTATATCGGGCCAATTGTAGTGTATTCGAACCCATGTCTTTTTGGACCAGTATGTGAAACTGGCGCCTTTGACCCATGTTTCTCACGCGTTCCTGCACTTTTGTTTGGTGGCATTGTCGTCTCAATCATCCTGACCGATTGTGGGTTGTTGCATAGTGCCACTGTGGTGGTGGTTTCAGGTGGCAGCACCATTGTCTCTGTGCTGATACAGTGGCGTGGTGACTGCCGCGATGTGCTCGCGGCGCTGTACGCGCTCAATAGTGCTACAGTGGCGCTGATGGCAGTACACAGCTCCCTGTCCGCAGGCCACTTTTTGCGGCATGGTCAGCAGCATTCCATGCCGGTTTCATTCCTCCTCCGAGTCGTGTTGGTCTTGTCTTACAATTGCGTTACCTTATTGTAGCCTGTGTTTTTGTTTTTTTAGATATTGGCTCTTTGGAAGTCCTTTTTCAAAACGTCCATCGGTAGGTATTTCCAACAAAGTAGGCTCCCTGCCCCTGATCGGTTTGTCTCACTTGCTGCTGAGAAATTATTTACCACTTAGATGTCCCGTCGATAACTTACTCTTGAACAGAAAGTTGACTAAGCTTCCCTCAACCCCTCTATTACTTCCATGTTTATTGATCGGCATTGGGAGCTGATCTTGACCAATCTAATTCCCCCCTCTCAACTCTTGATTCAAGAGTTTTATGCTAACATCCGTGCGAGTGGCCAGCAATCAGACTCTTTTACTACCTTTTGTTGACGGACAACGAGCGGCCTACAGATAAGGATACAAAAACAATCCTTCTGTTAGTCGGAATGGGCGGTCAACTGATAAAACGAACTGTGAAGTAGAAATAGAAATAGAAGTAGGAGAAGAGAAAATGAACACCAAATATTTTACGTGGAAAACTCTTATGAAATAAGGAAAAATTACGGAACACTAAGTCCACAAAGGATCATTAGGTATGAGAACAAATTACAGGATGAGAAAATAAGAACAGAGTAAAAATAAACAAAACCCCCACACTTTTTTCACTCACAGCTCTCTTTCTTTTTACTTTCTCTCCTCTATTTTTTTCACACTCCTTTTTCTCTACTTATCCGGTGTCTTCTCACATTGCTGAGTGTGCATATACACACATATATACACATGTCCCTTACCATAACCCAACTTGGTAGTTGGTGCTCAAATTTTAAGGTCTGCATATGTATATGCGCACGCCCTGTCCTGCAGCAAGTGGCGCATACCTGTTCCTACAAGTCGATCAACCTTTGGAGTCCCAATAATGATATTTACCAACTACTCAATCGCGTAGGTCAACTGTATACCTTTTGAGACTTTGACAGTTATTCAGACCTTTTATATTCAATCGGTCAACTCTGTTGACCATCCTCTCATATTGACAAGTCAATTACACCGTTGACCGGTCAATATAGTTTGTCCTGTTTCTTCAGCAGAGTTAATCGTCTCCCAACTTTTGACGGTCAACATATTGACCGACAGAGTTGACCATCCAGAAGGTTCCAGTCAACATAGTTGACCAGGATTCTTTCCTCTTAGCACACATACGTGCTCTATCCAAGTCCTTTGGTCACAAGGACTTTCACACGGGAGTGATCCCCAACAAGCTTCCCCTCACGACCGTGAGGAAGTTAAGTCCATTATCCCGGCTAGCCTGCAGCATGCTTCATTCTTCCCATTTGGTAGAATCTTAGTCATCATATCTGCCCCATTCTCTTCAGTGTTAATTTTTTTCAGTGACAGTAGATTGATTTTTAGTATATCTCTCAACCAATAATATCGTATATCAATATACTTTGATTTAGAATGGAGTGAGGAGTTTTTATAGAGATGAATGGCACTCTGACTGTCACAGAGGACCACATACCTTTCCTGTTCAAGGCTCAGTTTCTGAACGAACTTCTTCATCCACAATATCTCCTTGTAAGTTTCTGTCACGGCAATGTACTCGACTTCAATAGTGAAAAGAGCAACACATTTTTGTAACCTGGACTGTTAGGAAACTGCCCCTCCTGCAAATTTCACCAAATATCCTGAAGTGAACTTGCGACTGTCAATATCTCTGACCATATCAGCATCCGAATAGCCCACCAATTGAGGCTTGTTGTTTCCAAGATACAAACACCTCTTGAAAGTTTCTCAAATATATCTCATAATCTACTTTACCGTAGACTAATGCTCCTTTCCTAGATTGGACAGATTCCTGCTGACTGTGCCAACAGCATGCGCTATGTTCGGCCTGGTGCATACCAGGGCATACATGAGGCTTCCTATGGCTGAGGAGTAGGGAACGCCTCTCATGTATGCTTTCTCTTTGTCCGAAGATGGACACTGGCGACTGCTCAACTTGTGATGATTTGCAAGTGGAGTGCTGACAGGCGTGGACTTATCCATGCTAAATCGTTGAAATATTTTCTCAAAGTAGTTTTCTTGAGACAACTATAGTCTACCTGTCTCCCAATCGCGAATGATTCTAATACCAAGAATCTGGTTTGCCGGTCTGAGGTTTTTCATGGCAAATGATTGCCCAAGTTGCTCATTCAACTTCTTTATCCAAATATTATTTTGTCCAACAATCAACATGTCGTCTACGTAAAGGAGAAGGATAACAAAATCATCTTCTTAAAACCTCTGTGTGAAAACACGGTGATCACAAGTAGTTCGCCGGTATCCTTGACTAATCATGACAGATTCGAACTTCTTGTACCACTGTCTTGGAGCTTGTTTCAATCCATACAGACTCTTCCTTAGACGACAGACTAGTTGATCCTTCCCTTTAACCTTGAACACTTCAGGCTGCTCCATATAGATTTTTTCTTCCAATTCACCATAAAGAAAGGATGTCTGGACATGCATTTGTTCCACTTCCAGATTCTGGGTGACTGCCAAGTCCAACACAACCCGTATGGATGACATTTTTACCACGGGAGCAAAGATCTTATTGAAGTCGAGTCCCTTCCGTTGACTGAAGCTTTTCACTACTAGCCGTGCCTTGTATTTCGGCTGCATAGTGTCTTTGGACGTATTCAGTCGAAAGACCCACTTGTTCTTTAAGGCTCTCTTCACCTTAGGAAGCTTAGCTAAGTCAAATGTGTAATTTTCATGAAGAGAATACATTTCATCATTCATGGCTTCCAACAATTTCTCATTGTTCTCGTCTTCCATAGCCTCTTCATAAGTCTCAGGCTCTCCGGTATCAGTGAGCATAACATACTCACTAGGCGACAGACGGACGGACGACCGTCTGTTTCGTGAGGATTGTCTGACAAGTAGATCCTTGGCCGGTTGAAGGATGACTTCATCCTGGTCTTCATCAGGAGTCATTAGTTCCTTTCCATTATAATCGACCACCTCAGGACCATTGTTCCCGTCTTCCAGAGATATCAGATAGATAATTTTGATACTTACTTTGTCCATCTACTCACCATCACACTTAGCTTTTCTGCCAATATCATTGATTGTTTCATCTTCAACGAATGTTACGTCCCTTGACAGGATAAGTCTTCTTCCAGTTGGATCATAAAATCTGTATCCCAGTTCATCTTTCCCGTAGCTCAGAAAGACGCACTGCATTATTTTTGACTCAAACTTTGTCCTTTCTTCTCTTGGAATATGGACAAAAGTTTTACATCCAAACAACCGCAGATGATCATAAGATGGCTCTTTGTTCGGTTATATCTTCTCCGACGCTTCACCCTTCAAGGGTTTATTGGGCGACTTATTTATAATGTAGGCTGCCGTTTTCAATACTTCGGCCCAGAAGTGTCTGGGAAGCTCAACTTCAGAAAGTATACACCGTACTCTTTTTAGAAATGTGTGGTTCATCCACTCAGCCACTCCGTTCGACTGTGGCGTCTTTGGAGGTATTTTCTGATGCCTAATACCATGTGACCGATAATAGGCATCAAAGGACCCTATGTATTCACCGCCGTTGTCGCTTCGGACGGCTTTCATTTTCTTCCCCGTCTGTCGCTCAACATGGGCATGAAATTGCTAAAATATATCGAGGACCTAGTCCTTGGTTTTCAATGGATAGACCCATAGTTTTCTGGAACAATCGTCAATGAAAGAGAGGAAATATTGAACTCCACCAAACGACTTCTCTTTGAATGGTCCACACACGTCTGTGTGGATGAGATCAAGCAGTTCTACCTTTGGAGCGGACAAATCTCCATGAAATGAGACCCTTCTTTGTTTGCCGGCCAAGTAGTGAGGACACGTCCTTAGTCCGTTCTCCTTTACTCCGGCAATAAGGCCCTTCCTGGCCAAATGATGCAGTCCGCGTTCACTCATGTGGCCCAACCTCTTGTGCTATAAATTCTCGATTTCCTTGCTGATTACAACGTTTACATCTCCGGCCGTTGCAAACGCATTTATAATGTACAGGCGGAAGTACCTTTTTTCTCTTACCACTACTAGAGATCCTCTAGTAAATTTTCACTCACCTTCACAGAAGGTGCTATAATAACATTCATCATTCAGTCGACCAGCTAAGATGATATTAAGCATGATGTCATGAATATGTCGAATATCTTTTAACATCAGTTTCGTCCCGTTATTGGTAACCAGTATAACGTCACCCTTACCAATAATTTGGGATGTTCCTTCATTGTCCATCCTTATCACTCCAAAGTCCCCTTGAGTGTAAGATGTAAACAATCCTCTTCTTGATGTGGCGTGCAAAGTGGCATCAGAATCAATCACCCAGCCGGGCTCTTCGTCCGTCAGGTTTGTCACGTTCTCTTTACATGTCAACAGGATATCGCTTTCTATTACCACTGAGACAGAGGACTTGTCCTCACTTCATCCCTTTTCTTCTTTCTCCTTTTTCGCGTTCTCACGCTTTTACTTGAAGTATTGCTTCTTGATGTGGTCCTTTTTGCCACAATGATGGCACTCGAGGTTTTGATACCTTGAACGAGATTTGCTGTGTCTTTTCTCTCCAGACTTCTGGCTTCGTCCTCTAGTCCGTCCCCTAGACTTGGTCACAAGTACTTTACTATGAAAAGACGTTGAGGCCCCTAGCGACCACCTTGGCTCATTCATGAGTAAGGAAGCGATGACCTCATCTAGTTTGAGAGTGTCTTTTTCAAACGGTAGCGTAGTGACAATATAGTCATAAGAAGCTGGCAGAGAGGCTAGCAGCACCAATGCCTTATCCTCCTCCTTGATTTCCTCATCAATGGCAGATATCTGTGTTACGATCTGATTAAATTCGTCCAAATGCTTTTTAAAGCTACCACTTTCTGACAACCGTATACCATAAAACTGTTTCTTTATATAAAGTATGGTTGTCAAGGATTTCGACTTATATCGGCTCTTCAGCTTCTCCAACACCTCCGTCGGATCAGTCAGGCCAATGACTCCCTGGAGCATGTTGTCCGCCAGGCATAATTTGATAGTGCAATCGGTAAGATCTCGTTTATTTTGTCAATCCTTCACCGATAGGTTTTCCGACTTATCTTCATTCTTCTTCAGTGCCTTTGTTGTTTATTCTCTAGTTAGGATATTCTTCACCCTTTCCTGCCAGTGGATGAAGTTGTCCTATCCATTAAACTGTTCTACACTGAATGGTAAGATCTTTGAGGATGATGACGCCAGTCAGATAGAATTGTCAACCTCTCTCTGATACCACTTGTTGGCGGACAACGGGCGGCCTACAGATAAGGATGCAAGAACAATCCTTCTGTTGGCCGGAATGGGTGGTCAACTAATAAAACACACTGTGAAGTAGAAGTAGAAATAGAAATAGGAGAAGAGAAAATGAATACCAAATATTTTACGTGGAAAACCTTTCTGAAATAAGAAAAAAATTACGGGATACTATGTCCATAAATGATCACTAGGTATGAGAACAAATTATAAGAGGCGAAAGTAAGAACAGAGTAAAAGTAAACAAAGTCCTCACACTTGTTTTCACTCACAGTTCTCTTTCTTTTCACTTTCTCTCTTCTGTTTTTCTCACTCACTCCTTTTTCTTTACTTATCCGGTATCTTCTCACATTGCTGAGTGTGCATATATACACATATATATACATGTCCATCACCATAGTCCAACTTGATGGTTGGTACTTAAATTTCAAGGTCTGCATGTGTGCATGCGCACGCTCTGTCCTGCAGCAGACGGCGCATGTCTGCTCCTACAAGTCGATCAACCTTTGGAGTCCCAAGAATAACATCTACCAACTACCCAATCGGGTAGGTCAACTGTACACATTTTGAGACTTTGACAGTCATTCAAACATTCCATATTCAGTCGGTCAATTCTGTTGATCGTCCTCTCATATTGGCCGGTCAATTACACCGTTGACTGGTCAATGTAGTTTGTCCTGTTTCTTTAGCAGAGTCAGTCGTCTCCCGACTTTTGACGGTCAACATATTGACCGACAGAGTTGACCATTCAGAAGGTTTTGGTCAACATAGTTCACCGGGATTCCTTCCTCTTAGCATACACATGTGCTCTGTCCAAGTCATTTGGTTAGAAGGACTTCTACACAAAAGTGATCGCCAACACCTTTGTGGGGGCACTCCCTAGAGACTATCCCGAAGGTGATCGCTCGTATTCTCAATCTCCCTCGTACGTATAATTCTCTATACCCATACACTTATCATTCCTAGCCAAATCCCATCGAGGTAACCGCATTTCTTCATGGCTCCCTCATGTCATGGCAAGATAGATCTTTTCAAACAAATGTTCTTTTCACACTTCTCCTTCATGCCTCTTGATAAAACCTTATTTATCTACACCCTTCTTCACGGGAGCCTATTGACCTTCCATTCTATTTCTGTTTCCATGTTTTTTCCATCTTAGAGTCTCGGAAGGATGGCAACCTATCCCATGATTACCTCATCCAACGCCTCGTTATAGGTTTAGGCGTACATTGTCTGACTCTTCCTCGAGTGCCGCTTGGCCACCCAATCACACACACCACCTTAGAGTAGAGCCGCTCCCACTCTCTTCGACACTCCCCGGCTCCTACCAATCCCTTGGATGACCCTCTCCCCAAGGGCCCTTCTCTTCCGGACGAGATTGGACCTCGACTCCGAGCCCCTCGCATCTTTCTCACTCCTCTACCTCCCAGACTCTAGGTCTCTTGTCTTGCATTTCTCAGTAGCTTGCTTGATTTGTCTGCTTTTTACCAGCGGCTGCATGCATCTCACGAGCGGATGTGCATCTCATGAGCAGATGGCTTCCCACATTTAACGTATTGATGACTGGCTTGCTACCCAAGAGGATCAGCTCATTCATCTATCTACTTCCTGGTTGGCTCGACATCGCACTCCATCCTTAGGATGATGCTCTTCCTTTGGTTATTCGTAACAAAAAGGAGTGCCTCTATCTCTTGGCATTTTTTTTTTTTTTTTGGTTTTCTTTAGGGGTATAGGTTCTATCTCAATAGTACCTGAACCCATGATTTATTTATATTTTCTTTATTATTATTATTATTATTATTATCTATTTTGGAGGTTTTGTCACAGAATTGTCAAATGGAAGATTATTAGGCGTATTGTCTATTAACATATTCCGTAACCATGTCTGATTGTTCATTGGCATCGTTTGTTAGCGTATTCCCCTCTTTTCAGAAGATCTACAGCGAATTCTCACTCACAGATCGTCATCACACATCTCATGGTATCCACGACTGTCCTTCTCCTGACCAATGCTCAAGTGTCAATTTCAGAGAAGCCCGATCTCAAGGCACGGTCGACTTGTGCCCAAGTATTGATTTCAAAGAAGTTAGAGTTTGAGGCACGCTTGACTTGTGTTTGAGCGCTGATTTTAGAGAAGCCAAAGTTTGAGGCACGCTCAACTCGCGCTTGAGTATCTATTCTAATGAACCCAATGCCCGGAGCTCGCCCAAGTGAGGCTCGAGTACTGGGGTGTGTATTCATTATAACTCTTAACGCACAGAGCGCCGCAGCGCGCATGTCTCCAATAGTCATATTTTTAACCTAATTTTTGAATCTCTCTATAAATACTTGTCTCATTCTTTTTGCCCTAAAATTCTGGAGAGTTTCTAGGATGGTCGTTTTTGCAAGGAAAAACTTACACTTGTGCTTGTTAATTGCTCCTCTTGAGAAAACTTTACCTTCGGCTATTGTGCCTCTATTGAGAAGTTATCTGACATCACGATGCTTTGTCCATCACACTTCTTTCTGCTTATTAAGCTTTGTATATGATATGGGTAGCGTGGAAACTGGGTTCTAATAGTGTGCGGAGATTCTATGGTTTCTGAAGGAAGCTAGGTTCCAGAAGGCCGGAAGGAGTTTGGTTCCGTTGTTATGAGCAAATCCAAAGTGTTCATTAGTAGAAATCACAAGATGAAAGTGAACTTGTTAGGTTAACATATTTGTACCATCCGATCTGTAAGTTAATTTTATTAG
>JAODPA010101537.1:2650-21184 GCA_025585075.1 Nepenthes mirabilis | reverse complement strand
GGCACGTATATCTCCCCGCCAGTCTTTCATCCAAAAAAACTGGAAACAATGCTTTCCCAAAATAGAATACCTCACGCCACTTTTTCCAAATCTTTCTCTGCTTTCTGACCATCACTGTTCTCTCTTGCGTCCACATCATCGTCAGATTCCTTTGTCATTCTGCATCAACCACCAAAATTTCTTCTTTCCAACCTTGGTTAATTCGAGCAATTAAATTTTTTCTTCTCTTTGAACAAATACAATGCTTCAATTCACATGAGGGATAGAAGCTTGCTGCCAACTCTATGGGTACAGTAAACGTGTGCAAATGCAAATGAAGCAAACCTTTTCAGGGTTATGTTTATTGCAATGCCTGATTACAGTTGGGTTTGCTTGAGGATGTGAGTTGGATAGCTTTAAGTGATTAAAAAACAATGAGTAGAAGGGGATTCAATCTTATTGGAGTTACGCATTTTATTGTATTGGTAATCGCTATTTTGAGTTTGCCATTGGACGTAAGCTGTCAGGACGAAGACGGTGCTTCGAGTGGTGATTCCACTAATCCAGCATCGCTCTCACTTTTTGTAGAGCTAATTTATAATCAGATGTCTAATTATACCAAGATTTTTGAGCCAGAGATCAAAAAAAATCTGGGCTTTTGCATAACAAACGTGTATGTTTTTCGGGTTCTACATTGTTGGTTTGATTACTGCAATATTGGTATGGTTTTCATTATTCTCTATTATGCTTCCCAACTGTTGAATTAACATTGGAACATTACGTGGCTTTAGGGATGCGGATTGGAACAGGGCATTTAATTTTTCTGATAATCTGGAGTTTCTAACTGCTTGTATGCAGAAGACAAATGGTACAAGAAAGCTCTCCTATGCCACTTTCTGATACATTTTTCTTCGATTTAACTCACTGTAGTATAAAACGTGCTTTCTGCTGCAAATCTCATGCTGTTTGAGTGATTCGCGTGACACTGTTAACAGATTTTCCACAGCGATTATGCACAGCTGCAGAAGTCAAGTTCTACTTCAGCAATTTCTACGAGCAGGGGCGACAAAAAGCCAATTACTTGAAGCCAAACAAGAATTGCAACTTGACCTCATTTCCAAATGGATGTGAACCAGGATGGGCTTGTAGTGTTGGTAAAAACCAGAAAGTTGACATGAAAAATTCAAAGGATCTTCCTGCTAGGACTGAAGACTGCAGATCTTGCTGTGAGGGCTTCTTCTGCCCTAAGGGTATTACCTGCATGATTCGTAAGTCTGCAATAAGCTATATGTGACAGTTAATTTTTTGGCTTCCTGTTTTTGGGTGGGAGTTAGGGAATTCCATAATGATTTGTAATGCATTTCCCGCAAAAGGGTGAAAGCTGAAACACAAGGCGTACATATAGGGTTTCTAACCCCATTAACAAAGAAAAATGAAATAAAAAGGAATTAAAATGTGATTCATACTTGGATCTGGATTTGGTTTGAGAAATTTAACCCTGGATTCTTGAACCTGTCAACCAAAATCTTGTATATCACAATCTAGAATAAGAGTCTCAGAGTAATTGGGACTCGCTTTGTGGTATATCCTTAGATTTTTAAGCGTAACGACTCCAAATAAATGAGTTAGAGAGAGAGAGTGAAGGGTAGAAGATTAGAAGACTAGGCTTCAAAAAAATATTTTGTGGGAAGGAGTTGTTTTGGAGAGCATGCTTTGTACCTCTTTAGTATGTAGGCGTAAGTGCTGCAGGATTGATGTTGAATCTTAGAGACCATGAACATTAGCAAGTGATTGGGTTGTGTCACCTTATTTTTTAATTTATACTTATGACATTATAATTTTTATAAATTGGATGAATATAAAAAATAATTATATAATAAAAATTTTAAAAAAAATCTAATTTAAGGATATAGGTGTAGCGTCTGTTAGGCGCCAAAGGCAAGATCATGCATATTTTAGGGAGAATATTCACGCCTAAACTGCACATGAGGAACGTTCATGCGTGCATGTGCTTGGGCATGGCACTGGATGCGTGCCTGATGAGTGATCGTACATCAATTTGGGTATATATTGCCCCCTTTACCTAACTTCAGCCATTTGCACTTGAAAGAGAGAGAACGACGGGATAGAAGAGCAAAGAGAAGGCGAAAAAAAGTGATTTCAAGGTTATTTTACATTAGATTTGGTTAATCTATTTTTTATGATAAGTATATCTAAATCAATTCTTGTTTCAATGTATACACATATTACCCTTTTCAACCATTTTTCGAATATTGTTGCATGCATACTTATTTTAATGAATATTTGAGATTTTGTTGATTTTTAGTGGGCATTTAGAGATTTCAGTTGTTTTTATCGAACGTTTGAAGATTTTAAAAGTTTATGTTTATATGTGAGATATTATAAAGAAAATCATGAAATTTTTGAGTATTTTACTTTACATGTTTTTATACAAATATTTTATGAGAATTCTACTTTGTGAAATAGAAACAAAGATCTCACTTTTTTTTTGATTTGGAAAAGTTTCGAATATGTGATATCTGATATATTGTTCTCCGGTTGATCAAATAAGAACCATTATATTGAGAATAGATTATATTCGGATATGTCCTAATATACAATGTGCACACACCTATCATCCATGGGTAAGAAAAAAAATGACATTTAATCTCGTCTATAGGTATTGTAAATAGCTCACTTGCAGTCTTGAATATATGGGTCTAAAGCTACTGGAAATATTGTAACCCATTCTTTAAAGTTGCCATTTGATTAATTGGCGTGTGAGTTACTTTCCCTTAATTCTTAAGTTTTTATTTATATGTTTTCAATATAATTCTTAGATTTTTGCATGTTTTTGATATGATTTTTCAGTTTTAATGTTTTCANATTTTTGCATGTTTTTGATATGATTTTTCAGTTTTAATGTTTTCAAATACACATTTATATGTTTTGGTCTTCTTATTTTTTTATATGTTTAGTATGTTTTAAATATTTGTATATATTAAACAATTTGTATGAAATTAAAGTTTGGAATGAGTTTATTAATAATTAATTATCTGAACTTTCGCATGTAATTTATGACTTTTTTGTTATTTTATCTGTTTTATTCACATATATTCATTTAGGGTGCATCTGCACACACACACACATATATATTGTTGAGCATTATATTTACATTTGTAAATAATTTCAAAACCCTTCCTATGGGCTGTGGATTCTTGCATGATTTAGATATAAAATTTTTGAAGGTTTTCTATTAAGTTTGTATTTGTAGTATCATAAGTTGTTTTCAATCTAATGTACTGACGAGGATTTATATTTTAAAGTTCCATAGTTTGAACTTTGGACTGGTCTTCTTGACAAGGTTATGTACAATTTTCCGCTACGGTATATTTGGTATTTTAGTTAGATACTTTTTTTTACAACAATATTATGAATTGAGTAGGTACAATATTATTTCAAGGCTGGATGTAAATAAATTGGTTAGTCTTGTGATCGCTATGATTTATATTTAATTATATTGTTTATGGTGCTAGAATGTAGTGTTTGACCTAGTTTTGGATATTAGATCTTGATTGTTTATGGATAAGTTTTATATTTGATGTCATTATTATTATTTGCTTGTGCCGTGGACGTGATGAAAAAGCTCCAAGTTTTTGATTAGTTAGAAGGTGCTAGATCATAAGATGATCGTAAGGTGTCCTTGATTCCATAATTAGAATACGCCTTTACTAAGGCAAAGGACTTTGAATTTATAGAGACGCTGAGCCTGCTTTGGGATCAATTAAGGAACTTCTCAGAAATGATTGTTCTCCTTTTTAGTTCTTGGCAATTACCTAGTAGTTGATTTTCTTCCGAGAAGTTGGAGCCTTCAAGATTCAACCACCATGTTCATGGACATGGATTTAGTGGGCAGTTTTGAAATATTTCTTGATTAGAATTCTAATAGTGGGTCATAACTTTTTGACTTTAGGATTCACCCACCACGTACATGGACGTGGACTTAATGGGGGATTCCAAATAATTTGTTGACTAGAATCTCGATATCGGGACATGTCTCATTACTTTTATGATTCACTTGCCGCATTCATAGACTATGGCTTAGTGGGCGGTTCCAAGTGGTTTTCTAGAAGAATATGGTTGACGTTGAGCCTCCCCTAGTACCAGCCTCTTTAAATCTGATTAATGGCTTTAGTTGTTTTGATATGGTGGTTTAGCATGACTGAAGGATCAGTGCCAATGGATCAAGAAATTAGCTAAATATTGAGGGTCGATTATTTAATTTAACAGTCCGTACTCCTTGACTCGCCTCTTTTGACCTATCTTTATCTGTTGGTTTCTAGTACAGCCGTACTATGGCTCTTTCAGTTCTTTGGCAATTTGGTTATTCAGTCATCAAGCTTATTGCTGAATCTTTTGAATTTGATTCAACTGATGGAGGCCTGATCCCTGGATTGGGCAGCTGATATTTCGATCTCTAACAACTTTAATCTGTCATTTCAATCTCAACCCGAGGTTGGGGAATTTGGGCCAGCTTGAATTTTAGTTGGACCCAACAAAATGGATTCCTTTGTTATGTCTTGTGTGTTTGAAGTTGCCACATTGTAGGGTCGGAGGAAGGTCATCTGCATGTATTTTACATTAGAGAGATTATTTCCATGAGTTGATTGTATGTCTACTTTTACATTACTTTTTATTGTAGTCATGTTTTGCGTGATTTGACTTTTTAATATTGTGTCAGAATAACATGTCCATAGCAGAAAATTCACATCATAAACAACTATATAAAGGAACAGAAGGAAGTTCCTTTTCACATTGTACTTTACTCATTCCATCGGCATTTGCAATTTAATTCAATAGCCATCACTTGGAGTCTCCCTTTAAACTCCTATATGAGGTGATGATCCTCATTTGTAAGTGTACTAATATTTGCTGTTTATATTGTTTTTCATTGCATTTAGCCTGTCCTTTGGGTGCTTACTGCCCAAGTGCAAAGCTCAACAGTACTACTGGCACATGTGATCCGTAAGTTGATTTACAACTCCTTGCTTCTCCTATTCCTCCACTTTCAAAGTCTTGCATGGCTCTGTATAGTTATTGTTAGTTTAAAAATAAATGCAGATATGCATACCAAATACCACCTGGAAAGACAAATCATACCTGCGGTGGAGCAGATATTTGGGCGGATGTTACGAGTGGCAGCGATGTATTTTGTTCAGCAGGGTCATACTGTCCATCTACAACCCAAAAACTCAGTTGCAGTCATGGGTATTAAATTTGGCCCAGAACTTGATCCTTCATTTTCATAACATAAATTTGTTTCCATTCTGTTAGTCATTGCATCCTGATTGCCTCCTCTTAGTAATTTCCAAATATCAGTAACATATCCTTCTCTTACTGACTTTATGTTGCCATATAAATCCAGGCATTACTGCAGGATGGGCTCTACATCAGAAGAACGTATGTTTTTATAAGAATTTTTTAAGAATGTCTTTGAAGATCAATTTTCTTTCCTTTTCTTGTTGTCCATAGTAGATGGATAGGCACCTTGGTGATGTTTCAGAGCAACATTTTGCTATTACACTATGGCATGGATTAACCAGTCAAACAATTATATATAATCAACACTTGCTAGAATTGTTCAGTTCGGTACACATACAAATTTCTCCATCTCCTACACTAGCCTAAAATCAACCATAACAAATTGCTCATTGAATGGATTATTATATCATTTTTTTAGTGGAACTGTTCTTGATGTTAACTGATGCAATCACATAATTCCAAGACCAAACAATGGGTTGTTTATTTTCAATTCTGAATGCAATGAACTTAGTCTTCTTGATCGGCATTTATCAAATGAACGATTGTTTAAGTTGGTGATTAATTTTAGCTAAAATTGGAAAAGTAGTGGAACCTAACTTTCCATTTATATGGGTGGCCTAGTTTATAAGGCTCCAACTTTACAGGATGTAAAGAGGGTCAATGTATACAATCTTTCATTTGTATCATCAAGAGTTTATTTTGACGATTTGAATCTGCTATTTTTAGATCATAATGGGGCAATACTAATGGGTCATTAAGCATCACAACCTGATTCAAAGTTTGTTAATACAGACTTATTCGAGGTGTAATTCAGTAGTTGTTCTCCTTGGATTTCCATTCCTTGTGGAACTTGCTAGATTTTTTCTGCGTACTAAATATTGTGTCTCATAGCAAGACATAGCTGATGCCTAACCTTTGGAATTGTATGGTTCATCTATGGATACCCCTTACAGACAATGTGGGTGTAGATAAATAAAACTCTTTCATTGATTTGTAACAAGCAAATATATTTCAACCCAACACCAAGGGATGTCACCGGAGTATGAAGTTTATGGCCTTGTCACTAATTGACCATGAATACTTTATTCTTTGAAGTAGAACAAAGGCCTTGTCAAATTTTCATTTTTCTCTCTTATTAACTTCTTCACTGAAAGCGTACAAATGAATAGAAAATACTTGTAGAGCTAAATTTGGCTATACAATCCTATTTTTAGAATATACAGATATACTGGTAAGATACTTGCCATTCATGATTTGACTTGATTTTATATGATTTGATTTTATATGATATGATTTTATTGTGATTTTATATGATATGATTTGTTTTACAAATCATCTCATACTAATACTCTCCCTCAAGTTGATGCATGTAGGTCTCTAATACGTAACTTGTTGAGTGAGTTGCTTAATGCTTTTCTTGATACTACCTTTTTGAGTATGTTTGCTAGTTGGTCTTTGGACTTTACAAATGGAAGTCAAATTATTTTTTGCTTCTAGGTTTTCCTTGATAAAATGTCGATCCACTCCACATGTTTTGTTTGGTCTTGTTGAACTGGGTCATGAGATATAATAATGGCTGCTTTGTTGTCACTAAAAAGGTCAATTGCTAAAGTAGGAGCGAAGCCTAATTCAGTAAGTAATTATTTGATCCAAAGCAATTCGCAAAGCCTAATTCTACTTAGGCATTGGAGAGTGCTACCACCTTTGTTTCTTGCTTCTCCAAATATCAAGATTCCTTCCGACAAACATAAAATATCTTGAAGTGGATCTTCTATCTGAGATATTTCCAGTATAGTCTACATCTATATAGTGATTAATATTTAAATGATTGTTCATTGAAAACATAATTCCCTTCCCAGGTAAGGATTTTAAGTATCTTAGTATTTGGATCACTACATCCATGTGATCTTTACTAGGGTTATGCATGAATTGATTAACTACGCTTATAGCATATGCAATGTTAGGACAAGTATATATAAGTTTGCCAACTAGCCTCTGGTACCATCTTTTATCAGTTGGCCTTTGATTTGGGTATAGCTAAGCTTGTTGTTTTGAACAATTAGAGTATCCACAAGTTTGCACTCCAATATTCCTACCTTAGTAAACCTAGCACATACTTCCTTTAGGAAAGAAATATTCTGTGTTTGGATATGGCAACTTCAATTCCTAAAAAATATTTGAGTCTTCCCAAGTTTTTCATTTCGAAATCGGTAGCTAGCTCTGTTTATGGTTTAGATATTTCTTTAGTATCATCTCCTATGATAATTATGTCATCAACATATACTATCAATATAGTTATCTTGCTCAATTTGTGCTCTAGGAAGAGTGTTTGGTTTGAGTTACTTTGCTTGAACCTGTACTTTCTCGTTGCCTAACTAAATTGCCTAATCCATGCTCGAGGTGATTATTTAAGTTCATAGAGTACTCATCGCAATTTACACATGACCTTAGACTCAGTGGATGGCATGTACCCCGCAGGAAAGTCCATGTGCACATTATCTTTAAGATTGCCATGTAGAAAGACATTTTTACATCAAATTGATATAATGACTAGTTTAGGGTTGCTATAAGGGATATCAATATTCTTACAGTGTTGAGTTTTGCCATTGGGGAGAAGGTTTCTTAGTATTCCACCCAATATGTCTATGTATAGCCTTTTGCTATTAGTCTTTTTTATAATCTTTCAATAGAGCCCTCCACCTTGTATTTGATGAAAAATATCCATTTACATCATATTGCTTTCTTCCCTTTAGGTAATAAAACTAGCATCCACGTATCAGTTTTTTGTAGGGCTTCCATTTCTTCTTTTATTGCCTGAGTCCATTTTGGATTAGACAAAGCTTCTTGAATTCTAGCTGGGATTTGAATTGAGGATAGTTTGGCTATTGGGCACTTTGATCATAGTTCTACAACATTCAGGGAGTATCTAGTTGGTGGTTTACCACGATTTTCCCTAAAATGTAAAGTATATCTGGTAAAAGTGTATAAGTCATTTGTAATGGAGGGTGTGCCAGGAGTGCGTACCTCAGGGATATCCTCAGGAGATGGGTATATAGATACTGAAGAAGGGTGGGAGCTTGGTTCTGGTTCCAAAGATGTATTAGGTTTAGAAGATATACTAGTTAACCTAGGAATTCACGCGTCCCTAATGTCGAATTGGTTGATGAGGATTCACCTGTCCCCATTGTTTGACTATTTAGCCAAGTGAAGTGTAGCCAATTCCGCTCTTCATCCCGAGTCTTCCCTAAATGGAAGAATTAGGGCTCGAGAAAGAGGTGTCGAACGTCATAAATGTAGCATCCATGGTCCTATAGGTGCATCCATTAGAAGGATCATAGTATCAATAGCCCTTTTTTTAGGATCATTTATGTGTTGGCATATTCCGTGACCGTGTCTGGTCTGTTATTTATGATAGGTTATATTATTCTGAAGGTCTACATTAACATATATCAGTTGCTGTTCTTTCCCAAGGACCTTCGCCTACTGCACGCTTGCGTGAGCTTGAACCCTGTTTCCAGTACCATGGCACCTGCTACACGCTCGATCTGCGCTCAAGCCCAGTTTCCAATACACTGGCCACCTGCCATGAGTTTCAGTCGCACTTGAGCACTGTTTCTAGTGAGCATGCGCCTGATGCTCGCCCACCCTATGCTCGAGTTCCAAAACCAATAGACCCACGCTCGAAGCTCGATTGGGCGCCAGGGGAAGTATCTTATGAAACCTTAGGCGCGCCTGCCGTGTGCTCAATCTGCGCTTGAGTATTGCGACGCGCATTTCACCAATGGTCATATTTTTTACCTAGATTTTTGAGCCTTCCTATATATCGCCATCTCATTTCATTTACTTTGACCTTTTGCTTGAGTATTTGACGGTTGTTTCAGAGTGAACTTCAATCCTTCATGCTTGAACATTGCTCCATTTGAGAAAACCAAAGTTCTACACTTGTGCTCTCTTGTAAGGTTTTTCTCACCACTTTTACTTTACCCATTGCACCTCTTCCTGCCTGTTTACATTCATTGGCGACGTCGATAGCGTGGAAATTGGGTTCTAGTGGTATACGACAATTCAAGCGGTTTATAAAGGAAGATTGATGTGAAGATCGGAAGGCATCCGGTTTCGTTGTCGTGGTTAAATCCAAGGAGTTCCTCGGTAGAGATTACAAGATGGGAGTAAGTTGGCTAGATTAGCGCGTCTGTACCATCCGGTTTATATGTTGATTTTCATAGTGTATATCTTCCCTGGCCGTTGAAATCTAGAGGGTTTTACTCGGTAGCCGTAATTATTAATGTTTCCATTAGTCACAAAAAATTGTGCCTTTATTATTATTGCCTTATTTATTTATTGTTCACATCTAGAGTAGAATATATTTTACATATATTATATATTATGTGTTTTTTATTCCGCAACTTTATTGAGGAGTCGAAACATTATTGTGATTTGAAACAATTTGTTCCCTTCACTTTCTTTGGGTATTGTAGCCCAAAAATAAGCATCAAAGAACACATGGATCCAGCGTGGTGCGATGATTTCTATGACGATTTACATGTGCCACACACACAAATATTCATGGAGGAAACATCAAGGCTATGTTTAGGGAGGTATGGGATGCTAGTACTTAAAGCAGAGTCTTAAAATTTAAAACTTTGAAGGGTAATTGGTTGAATAAGTAGATGGTGAAGGACACTACATCAAGCTAGCATTGAGTTGGCACATGTGCCCCATGGAGTAGTGCTCGGGTAGTTTCTAGAATATGTTGGTTTTTTTTGCTCAACAATACTATTTTACTGGGGGGGGGGGGNAATTTTAGTAGTCTTTAGGATATTTTTAAAAGATTTTTCATTATTTTCATATTTTATATTATCGTCAATTATAAACTTATATTTGTTTCCTAATTAATCTATGAGTATAGTGGCTATATTAGGACCTTAATTTTATTGTTTGATTAACTATTGATGAATTAAATTGTTATTGAGAGATTTTTATCTTCATTCCCTAGGTAATTAGTACTTCTCCCTTTTTTCTGATCTCTTCTTTGCTTCTCCTCCTTTTTCCATTTCTCTTCTTCTTCCCTTCCCCGTTACATCTTCCCTACATGAATAACCCTAGTAAAACTTGGAGTGATAGGATAAATGAATAATTTGAATTACTTATACTCTCGAAAGATATAGCACTAAATTGAGTAAAACTGTGAAAATAGATTCATATAACTAACCCTATTTAATGGGACATAACGCTTTGTAATTTGATATTATAGCTTAGGGTACTAGCTCGGAACATTTCAATTGGAATTAGGAACTTTTACACCAATCCTAGCAATCTTCAGTGTAGGAAGCAAGCAAGGGAGTAGGAAGCTTGTGAGACAAATGCAAGCGAGCTCTCTCTTTGCTTGCAAAATTGTATGCTCAACTTAGTTAAAAGTGAAAGTATCCTGAGCCCTATGCTTAAAAAATGTATGGATGAAGTAGAAAAAGTATACGAGGAGAAAGAAAAAACTTGGTCACAATTGCTGAGCAACTACTTAGTAGTGGAGATCTTGGAAGAAAAAATGCATTTAAGTCCCAAAATCTGGACTCTCCTCAAAGATTTCTTAAAGTTTCTAACTAATGACAAAGTTTTGCTATATGTAGCCTATAATTGAAAAGCCAACCATTCCTACATGTGTTGGTCTGTTCGTCATGGTGAAAGGAGCAAACTGAACACTGCATTCATGTCATGACAATAGAAAAACCTTATCATTGTTTCAGAGCTTGTCCTCTGTAAATATATAGACCTTCAATGAATACGGATGTATATAAATGCTATGGCACGGTACATTTCCCACATTTTTGAATTGGTGAGATGAATGCTTTTCCATTTTATTGGGAAGAGTCAAAGCCAACATCACTGTATTTTTCTGGTAACAACAAATCTCTGCCATATTGTGGGTGTGAGCTGAATTCCGGATGCATAGCCTTACCTACAAAGATCATGCATCATGTGAGTTTAGGGACGTAGCTATAGGAATCAACTTGTGATGACGGATCCAACTGTGACATCCCAAGTTGTCCTGCTAGCTGCATTAACCCATGACACTGGTTGCAAGTACATGTGTTTTTCAACTAGAAAATTCCTTGGGACATAAGGACTATTATTGGAAAAAAAATCTTCAGCTATTTGAGATCACTTTTCTTTACCAATTCAGCAATACTGAACCTATAGAACACCGCCAAAGCCCAATCCTGTGTGTACTACTTTTCTTAGAATTATACAATGGAAGGCTTTTTCTTATGTCTGAGTTTGTTCTGCATCAGGTATGATCCTAAGTGTATGCTGGCATGGCCAGATAAAAACTTACAGCATTCCTGAAGCAGGGATAGATACTTTCAAATCGTAGAATAAAAAACTGTAGGCTTCTAGAGTCTTGAATTGTTGAGCTTGATTTTCTCCTTAATATTTCTAGACAAGACAATTGAGCTTTTGCAATTGATCTGATGTTACTCTGTTGTCATTTTAGGCTGCGCTAAGTATAATTCTGCTTCTTGTGTATAATTGCTCTGATCAAGTCCTCACTACTCGGGAAAGAAGACTGGCCAAATCCAGGGAACGGGCAATAAGAAGTGCACGAGAAACTGCACAAGCTCGTGAAAGGTGGAAATCTGCAAAGGATGTTGCTAGGAAGGGTGCAGTGGGGTTGCAGGAACAGCTGTCGCGCACATTTTCTCGAAAGAAATCTGTAAGGCAGGAACCATCAAAGGGCTTTGGTCAGCCTAAACCTGGTTTGGGCGATGCCTTACCACCAATGCCTCCAGGTGGTCCATCGTCTTCTAATTCAAAAGCAAAGGAAAAGGAGCCAAGCAGCCTAACAAAAATGATGCAATCCATTGAGGATAACCCAGATAGCAATGAAGGCTTCAACTTGGAGATCGGAGACAAAAACATAAAAAAGCAAGCCCTTAAAGCTAAGGACTTGCACACTCGCAGTCAAATTTTCAAGTATGCGTATGGACAACTTGAAAAGGAGAAAGCCATGCAGCAGGAGAACAAGAACCTGACATTCTCTGGAGTAATTTCAATGGCCACTGATACTGAAGTCCGGAAAAGGCCTTTGCTGGAGGTTGGCTTCAAGGATCTAACTCTCACCTTAAAAGGCAAGAACAAGCATCTATTGAGGTGTGTTACAGGAAAAATTATGCCTGGCAGAGTCACTGCAGTTATGGGTCCCTCTGGTGCTGGGAAAACTACTTTCCTTTCAGCTCTATCAGGAAAGGCAACTGGGTGCCATGTGACTGGATTGATTCTCATAAATGGAAAAAATGAATCTATTCACTCCTACAAGAAGATCATTGGTTTTGTCCCACAAGACGATATTGTTCATGGAAACTTGACTGTGGAGGAAAATCTAGTATTCAGTGCACGGTGCAGGTTGTGAACTTTGTTCTTCTCTTGCAAACTGTAATACACCAATGCAGCTAACTAAGCCCTCTTAGTTAATGCTTTCTGCGCTTGCCTCTGACTGCAATATAAAAATAATTTAGTATATCATATTAACCAGCAATTGACTGCTGTATTTTTGCTGCTGTCTGCACTCTTTGCCACACTTCGTTTGCATAAGAGCACATGAAAAAGTCACCCACATGATAGACCAGTCGTCCATGTCATCTACACCTCCCATTGGAGGCCTATCTCTGGTTTTAATTCATGCTGACGCTGATCTTGTTTTTTCCCTTGTTTACCAGGCTGCCTGCTGAACTTCCAAAGCCAGATAGAGTTCTTGTTGTTGAAAGAGTAATTGAGTCCTTGGGGTTACAAGCAGTAAGAGATTCTTTGGTCGGTACAGTTGAGAAACGAGGAATTTCTGGTGGCCAAAGAAAAAGAGTGAATGTTGGGCTAGAGATGGTTATGGAGCCTTCACTATTGATTTTGGATGAGCCCACATCCGGTTTGGATAGCTCATCTTCCCAGCTACTTCTCAGGGCACTTCGACGGGAAGCCCTGGAAGGAGTCAACGTCTGCATGGTCATTCACCAACCAAGGTAATTGCTAGAATTTCTCAACTCCACAGTTTTATTCTTCCAAACCAGATGATGCACGAGCATTCGATTGTCTGACTTATCTTTTTTTGCACCCACCATTTAAAAGAAAAAAAAAAAGGAATTAACTGTTAAGATAGGGCAGCTGTGGTTGTGTTACTTCTTGTGATAAAATAATAGTAAATTTTGACCATGACAGGCAGTTGTCATATTTCTTTTGGCTTGGAGAAATGCAATTTTCATTTGGTGATTGGAAATAATCCAGTACTGGCTATGTATATTTATTTATTTTTATTCTGCATGCCTGTGTATATTCATTTAAGCCCCAAAACATTAGGATCATTTCCGTAAAACCAGGTAGTATGGAAGAAGATTCATATAGCTGAGCACATAGTGAGACTTAAGGCTCCTCTGTTGTGTAATTAAGGACAATTAGTAAAAACGATTCTGTGCTGTAGTAAATTCAACGGTTAAATGAGAGGCCGAGTTTTAGACCTCCAAAAGCAAAACAAGGATGAACAAGATAGTGAAGGGAATGAGTAAATAAGTTTCTTCATCGTTCATCTATGAATCAGAAAATCCTTCTGATAGTGTAATTTGCTCAGTCACCAAAAAGTAAACTGACAGAATAAATAAGCCATAAGATCAGTTTCTACATTTTTTGCACCTTAACTAGGTCAGCTCTATTGGATTATTGGATTTTTAGAATGGGCATCACCCTCCCAAACAGCAAAAGCCTTCACTACTCTGATCTGCATGCACTCATTATGGCTCTTTATATAGGCATCCGAGTATTCTATAGCATGAGTTGACAAACATGCTGATAAGAGTGGAGCAGATGCCTGATACTGAAAATTACACTATGCCTGGTACCTGGTTTCTGAATGTAAGGACATAGATGCACTTTCAGGTTCCAAGGTTGGACATCTGACACTTGTATTGAATCTTTTTAACTCTGGGTTTCAAGGAGATTCAATGTGCTACTACACGGGTGAAAATATCGGTATTGGTTTTAATTATATCGCAATCGGCCTTATCTAGTGATGTGTATTGGTGAAGTGTTTATCATGATTCGGAACCTGGGGAGGTAAATATTGGCCAATATATTAGAAAATATCAGATGTATGGGTCAATGTTATGAATATCACCCAATGTATTGTCAATGTAGACGTGATGTTTATTTTGTCATAGTATTGAAGAACATCAATATTAGTGGATGGGGGCCTGTAATTGTATTTTATTTCATGGGTACATATGTTATATATGGCCAGCTATGAAACCTTATTTCAGATTCAAGTGATGATAATATCTTTCATGTTTTCTTATGTGCTCCAGCTATTCATTGTTCAAGATGTTCGATGAACTAATACTTCTTGCCAAAGGAGGTCTTATTGTGTACCATGGATCAGTGAAGAAAGTTGAAGAATATTTCACAGGCATTGGGATCACCGTACCTGAGCGTGTTAATCCTCCAGACCATTATATTGACATTCTGGAGGGCATAGTTAAACCAAGCTCCGGAATTTCCCGTGAGCAGCTTCCCGTCAGATGGATGCTTCATAATGGATACCCGGTGCCTCCAGATATGTTGCACCTTTGTGATCAAATCTCTGCCTCCTCCAGTGCTCCTACAAAAGCTAGTGGTGATGGATCCAGTGAGAGCTCTTTTGCTGGTGATCTTTGGCAGGACATGAAACGTAGTGTTGTGCTAAAGAGGGATCATGTCAAGCACAATTTTTTGAATGAGAAGGACTTGTCAAACCGGAAAAATCCGGGAGTGCTACGGCAATTCAGATATTTTCTAGGGAGGTATATATAACATTCTCCTCTGATTTCGCCAATTCAAACAACTGCCTCTGTTTTTGTATATACTTGAGCAGTGTTTGTTGTATATAATATAATTGAAACATGGAACACTAGAAGTATCGCTGATTTCCTAAAAAGTAAGTTATGGTTAAAGGAAAGAAGGGAAGAGGTAAATCTAGTAAAACTTGTAATGAGGTGTAAAAATGATAAAACATTACTTCTACTCTCAAATGATATTGCACCAAATAGAATAGAATCGCCAAAATGGATTCATATAATGACCCCTCATAGTAAGATTGAAGACTTTATCACTATTGTTCTTTTTAGCTGCACAACTTACTAAACAAATTGTGATATGGTTGAAGATTGACTTGAATTGAGCAAAATAAAGAGTCACTTCGTCTTCCCAGCTGCTTTCACAAGCATTTTGGTTTTATAGCAGTCAACTGTGCTAGCTAGATTATTACAATGTCTTCACATCCTAATGGCCAAATTTGCTTCAAAATATATAAGCTTCATTCCAAGTATATGAATTTATGAACAATTGCAAACACATACATGCGTAAATCAAATAAAAATAGAAAAGTATACTCACACATACTCGATTTTTGGCTTTTCAGTTATAATTGGTGACTTGTCTTCAGGGTTGGTAAGCAGAGACTAAGGGATGCTAGAATACAGGCTGTGGATTACCTTATCCTATTACTTGCTGGAGCCTCCTTGGGAACTCTTGCAAAAGTTAGCGATGAAACCTTTGGCGCTCTCGGGTATACTTACACCGTCATTGCTGTCTGTAAGTGAACAGCCAAATTTAAATATATAGACTTTGTCCCATGCAAGCACTTCAATTCGCATGCTCCATAATGCTTCGGTTCACTATGTTGGAAGCATGGATGAAAATATTTGTATTGGTCGTGGCTATATTAGGTGATATGTAACGAAATTGGATATAAATTCTTTTTGCAAATCAAAGCATGGGGACAATATCGGCTAATAGATTAATTTTGTCATGGTACTGAAATGCCCAATACTAATGTGTATATATATATATATATATTAGATATCGGTTGATAATTTATTCTATGAAGTAATAGAGTCATTTGAAGCATATCTATACCACCCCGACTCTGTAGGACTCTAATTTTAGCCCGTGTGTACCATTTAAAGTAATTCAAATGAATTCAGTTCTAGTGGCAGATTAATCTGCTTCTTTCGCATGATGAATGCATGAAGTTGTGTGTTAAAATCTTGTTCCACACCCATTATCTTTTATTAAACAAAATAATAATAATAATAAAATTTCTATTGAGTGAGAACAATAGGCCACATTTTGAACCCTGGTGAAGCAGAGACTCTGTAGATAGCACATGCTATCACTAGCCCCATACTATAATATAGGTTTACCTTTTTTTTATTGGTTTTTCATTATTTTTGTCAATTGTCTTCATATTATTTTATTTCTCATGCATGGTTTTCATTGCTGAATGGCAGCTCTCCTATGCAAGATTGCAGCTTTGAGATCATTCACGCAGGACAGGTTACAGTACTGGAGAGAGAGTGCCTCTGGCATGAGCAGTCTGGCCTATTTCCTTTCGAAAGACACAATTGACCATTTCAACACTTTCATCAAGCCATTGGTTTACCTCTCCATGTTTTATTTCTTCAATAATCCAAGGTCAAGTTTTGGCGACAACTACATAGTATTGGTCTGTCTTGTTTACTGCGTCACTGGCATAGGCTATGCATTTGCCATCTTCCTTGAGCCAAGTCCAGCGCAACTGGTTAGTACCTCGAAACCATGTCAATGGTGCTGATTGAGTTTGATTTTTCTCCTGCCTCACCTCATTCTTTACTAACCACCGCAAGTACTCTACTGCAGTGGGCAGTGCTTCTTCCTGTTGTCTTGACACTCATTGCAAATCAGGATAAAGACAGCGGGCTTGTGTTTCAGCTAGGAAAATTGTGCTATACAAAGTGGGCTCTAGAAGCTTTTGTCATTGCAAATGCTGAAAGGTTTGTCTTGTGCTATATGAAAGATATTCAATTTAGTTAAGCTTCTCTGTTAAAACCACATGACTGCAGCACTGGCACATTAAAAGGGCCAGCCTGGTGCACGAAGATTGTGGTATGCATGGGACTCAAAAAAGGTTGGATCACTTTGAGTCAGTTATATACAATCTTACCTTGCATTGTATGCAAGAAGCTTGTTCCACAACCCAATTAATTGCCTTGCAAATTTGGGATTGAAGCAAGTAATTAAGCTCAGGGTCTCTTCAATCCTGTGAGAAACATTTTGTCTAGAAACATAATCCTCTGTGGTATGATAAACAGTCTTGTAAGGTGTGTGAACATAGAAACATCTTAGAAATATTAATAGAGAGACATGACAGTGACTTATCTCTGGTACAAGATACATTTCCTTATTGTGTAGCAGATATGAGGAACTAGTAGTTATATGAGAATCAGAAATGAATTCTTGATCAAGTAGGTTTCGGTGCCTGATGATTGGTGGCGTTACTTGTTAGGTTTAGAAACCAAATTTGCACCTAGGGAAGAATTTGAAGCTTTCAGCTTTAGTGTGATTTTCTCCAGGAATCATCTAAGGGCAGGTCAGGAAAGTGGGACATGGTTCGAAAATTGATAATGTTGTACTTACAAAGTTATATCATCTGTTAAATGATTGATGAATGCAGCTATTTTTTGGTCAAGGATCAGATGACATTAACTACCAAAAACTGACTCTTGGGAAATGCAAGTGTGTCACTTGTTCATCTTGTATATAACCACACAAATCTAAATTCAGAGCTGTGGCAATCAAATTTGTGTAATTTCTGTTTTGTGCTTAAACAATCAGCTCCAGCTTTATGTCAGATGTATGAGTTCATCATGAGTATTATTTATGATTAGCTTTTGCAAGAATGGGTCACTGGTAAGTATGGATGAAAATATCAACATTGGTCGCAGCTATATCAGTATTAGATTTATTGGATAATAAATATTAGTATTTGATATATCCGAAAGAAAAAAAATAAAAATTATAAATTGATAGGGCTGTATCAGGTAATATTTTGAATTTTGGCTGATACAGAAATATATCACGATATTATTACAATATGAAAAATATCAGTATCATGAAGTCCTAGTACTTTATACATATTAGGTGATATTTATATGAGTGCCATTGAGTGAATTATGCTATGCAGTTCTAAGTTGAATTCATTGAGAGAAGCATGGTCCCAACAAGGCATGATTCTCAAACTAATTAAACTAAAAGATAATATGAAATTGACTAGACTAAGATACAATGTTCATCATACAATGATAAGCCCCTTGTATAAAGTGGCCGGTACAAAATGTATATAAAAAATAATAACTGTAAAGATACAATAAATATTTATAAAATACATTAATTATGTAA
>JAODPA010101526.1:0-21182 GCA_025585075.1 Nepenthes mirabilis | reverse complement strand
ACTCTGTTTTAATTAGATAATTTAAAAGCACAAATTTTAACTTTCATCGTAAAATAATAAGCATATTTTTAGTCTCTAATAACAAATAACCTTTCTTATTGAATTTCTAATACAAATACCACACTATCCTATCATAAATGTTAAAAAATAGAGCTTTATCCCACTCAACGTATGTCCAGTTTTGATGGGATGAGATAAAAAAAATAGAATTTTTGACCGTGAATGGCAAGAAACGAAACTTGATCCCGGTTTCCTCCGCCGACCGCACCACCTCCACACCTCCTCCGAAGTTTCCCTCGCACGGCAGCGGAGCGACGCTGCTCTAGATTCCCTCCCCTCTCGATCCTGACATCCATCTTCTGCCCCTTACGTTCTGTAGCGAGTCTCTATCCCCTCGCTCTCAACTCGGTAAAGATTCGCCGCCGACGGTTAGTCCAAGCAGCAAGAAAAGTCTAATAAGGCCGAGATATCGACAAAGTGAAACGAATCAAGATAATTTGTGTTTGAAGATCTGGTTCGGAATTGAAACCCAAGGTTTGGTCTTCTTTTAGCATCTGCAGAGAACGACACTCAAAATCTGTTGCCCTTATCAGCAGAGTTCAATTCTTTTATGAGGTACTGTCGATATATTTAAATTTTTTGGTGCCGTTAACATCGTTGTTTGACTTATCATTTATTTTTTCATTTTTTTTTTTGTAACTGTAGGCTTTATAGATGGGTAAAAAATTCACAAAAATTATACTCCATATGCTTAGACGCATGTCTCAAGACAAAATAAGAGCAGGACTAGCAAGGGCCAAGCCCGGATTGCAAAACAAAATATTTTGTAACTGTAGGCTTTATAGATGAGTAAAAAATTCACAAAAATTATACTCCATATGCTTAGACGCATGTCTCAATACAACATAAGAGCAGGACTAGCAAGGGCCAAGCCCGGATTGCAAAACAAAATATTCCAAAACATTAGCTAAATTGAGAAACTCAAGAGTCGTCAAAAATATAAACTTGATGGAATCTAGATTTCGGCCAGAGAAATTTTAAAGCAGGTTTTTAAACCTTTTAACTCAAATCCTGTACATCATATAACAAAACAAGAGCCTCATAGGAAATGTGATGCGTGCATCTTGATCGTGGCTGGCGAAATCATCGTCGGTGACAACTGGAGTGACCGGAGAGGGGAGTTCTTGCGGAGGAATCGGTAGACGGAGGCGGATTAGAGTGAGGGAAAGGGAAGTGGAAAACAGAACGAGAGAGAGAGAGAAGAACAGACGAGAGAGAATCGGGAGAGAGATAGAGAGAGAGAGTTGAGAGACGAAAACTAATTTCCTTCCTCTCTTCATTACGGCGTAGCCTTACAATTATAGGGGAATGGGTACTGAAGTAAACGGGGAACGGGTAAACGGGAAACGGGCATGGGTTCGTAATATTACGGGCGTAACATTGCCCCGTCCATCAAAAGAACTTTGTCCTCAAGGTTAGACACGAAGATAAAATTCTAAAGCATCAGGATCCAGCGCAACTCAATATTTCCCCGGGTCCCATTGTCGTCTGCATTTGTCGTAGCTCCACTCGTTGCCCCGGGTCCCGGCAAACACACCATGTTTTTCTTGAAGCTTTATCCCTTCAGAAACTAGACTTCCACATACAGCAGCCAGCTGTGCAGGTTTTAAATATATCAGGACTTTATTTCGGAGAACCATTGCAAGCCAGAGTTCGTTTTCTCCTCGTATTGCTGAGGCTGTTTCACCTAGAGGGAATATTACATTTGTCTTGGTATCCAATGCCCTAGTGTCATGTATCACATTGGTGATCTGAAGCAACTCCTTCCACCCTGATGGCTCAATCTGCTCTATTCGATTGATCAAACGGTTTGCTCTACTCTTCAAATGCCTGATCTTTTCCTCATTAAATTTAGCCATATCCACTATCTTTTTATATTCTTTAAAACCTACCGAATGTGCTATCCTTTTCTTCAGGCGTGACACTTTGTTTCTCTGTTGTTTGTAACATTCTACTACATCAAAGTATGCCGCAGATGTTTGCAACGCCACATCCTCTTCTGACAGATTACTCAGCATTGGCACATTCAGACTCCAAGACCATGTCTGAAGAGATCCTTCTACATACCATAAGCCCCCAAGTTCAGAATCAGCAGCCTTCTCCCAATTCATTTCCTCCTTATCAAGAAGCATCCTCATACTGTTCTCAGGTAGATCATCACCTTCGTTTAAAGCAACATTTGGGGAACCTGTTTTGTAAACTTTTGTAATCCATTTTTCAGTAAAGAGATACCAAGAATTATCTGAACCAAGTGCCACATGATAAGTTGGCTTAAAATCAGGCAGCTGTCCAGAACTGTCAGTATCATCCTCTGCTTCAGGTACATTTAACATGAAGCAATCATCAGTATCAACAATGGTCTTCGGTTTTGAGTCATCAAGTGAATCAACATCCGCCAAGTAAATAGCAGGGACTAGGTGTTCAACACCATCAGTATCTTTGTAGTGTAGACACAGAAAAGGTAAGATTCCATTTCGCAAATTCTCTAATAAAGGCTTTAGAGAAGACATTCTCTCAATTTCCATCCTTCTTCGCAGTTCTGTCCGCAGTTGCTTTTCTGCCCTTAGTTCTTCCTGCAACTCAGCAATTTCCTTGTAGGCTGACTCTGATAATAGCTTTCGGCTCTTCTTATCAACGGCCTCTTCACTAACTTCTGAAGTCAATATCTCAACTTCTTTCTGTATCCTGTCAAGCTCCTCTTTTGAAGCAAGCATAACATTGCTCCCCAGATAGTTTCCAAAACTTTGTTCAACTAACTTCCTAGCATCTTCCAAAGTTCTTCCTGTTCGTGAAACCTTAAAACCATCTGCTTTATTTGATCTACTTGTTACTTTAGCACCCGCAAGAAGATTAAGAACCATTCCATATGAAGCAGTGAACTGGGAAACAAGAGGTGCAATTCCAGAAAAGAGAAGCTTGCAACACTCTTCAGGACCTTCGGTGGGAGTCTGAACAAACACTACATGACCTCTTTCGTCAATGCCTCTACGTCCAGCACGTCCAGCCATCTGAAGCAGTTCATTTGTTCTTAGCTGGACACGTCCACCATCAGTTCTCTTGCTGAGGGAAGCAATAATAGCTGCCCTAGCAGGCATGTTAATCCCAGCAGCCACACCATTGTTCAAAGCTGAGTAACAATGAGCCCTTTTCAAATGTATAACGCCATTGTCAACCCTATCGGGAAAATTTTCTTCCAACAGCAGATAACACTTCAATGCAGATTCATAATGCTGAAGACTTATAAATGATTTTGCCACTGCAGTAATAAGGTTGATGTGATCCTCACCCTCCCGTTGCAAAGGACTGAAACAAATCTCTGCTTTCCCCATATCATTATGATGAGCTTGGCAGATTCCTGCTTTTACAGTCAAGAACAATGGCAATTCTCTTCCACATCTCTTAGCATTCTCAATATGCTGAAGTGCTTCAACATGCATATTATTTTCCATATATAAAGAAGCCAACATATCACCCATGCTTAGCTCAGTCTTCTTGTCGCCGAATGCATTATAGACAAGACCAAGCGTATGATATGGATCGGGTAGATTTGACGCTAGCCGAACCACCTCTTTAAGCACACCAATGGCCCCAAGATCTGGGCTGCCAAAATCTGCCAAACTACCGCATTTCTCGCCATCTTCATAGATTAAGTGACAGAGATTCTCTTCGGCATCACCATTTAGAATTGCGTGTTGAGATCGATTCTCCCCTGCTATGTTCCCAAGGGCCTGCAATGCAGCCGTTTGCTTACCAATTCTTTGTTCAACAAGGCTTTGCCTACCAAAAGCAGCATCGATCAAACATTTTGCTACTTCTGGTGTACTTGGAAGTAGCAACGTAGTTCTTTGCAAAGGTCTAGTTTCAGAAGGAACAAGCCTACCTTCTTTAGTTGAAATAAACATGAATATGTTTTCCTTGGACAGCACCCTTCCACAAATTATCATTGTTCATAGATAATGGGGTCGGTTCACATCCAGATTGTCCTCTACCTGTTTTGTGGTGTCCGAGAACGATACAAGCGGCCATAATAGGGTTTCACGGCAATTTGTCATTTCTTTAGGAGGTTCTGTACGGACAGTGGAGGACAAGGGAGATGGCCGTGTATGAACAAATTGCTTGGAGGGCGTCAGGCAGTAAAAATATGAACAGTCAGTACTATCTGTTCTCTTAACTGGAAATGGAACCAAATTGATACGCTCCGAGAGCTGTGGTAAGGTCCAAGAGGTGTTGCTACGATGAGTCCGAGAGGTAATGGCTTAGAACTCTGTCGTAGAGCAATAGGGAACGGAAGTAACCATCTGGATATCAGTTAATGCTGGTGATAGACAGGGTTGGAGCTGAGCAGTTTGGGGTAAAATTCCGAAGGTGAGAGTAGTGGATGATGAGGGAGTTGGGAATTCATCCTCATTGGAGTCAGCCTCCGTGAGTGGGACGAGAATCTGACCACCTTCATCCTCCCAATCTAGGTCTATCGGTTTTAATTTCTTGAGTGGTGTAAACTAATTTGGCCAATTTGTGACAGTTTGTGGCCTAGCGATTTGGAAATCAGAGGGTGCAGTCGAAGTTGAAAATGAAGCTGAAGTTGCCGACAGCGAGGGAAGCTTGTCTGTTGAGGAGTGGTATGGAGTCTGCGGTCGCGATTTCAGAAGCAGTGGTGGAGGAAGCTTTTGCCGAGATGTGGTGATAGTTTGCTCTTCGAATTGGAAATCAGGTGACACATGTGGATCTGGTTTCTCGATTCGAGTCAAAGTCGGCAAAGGCTCAATGATGGAGGCTCGAAGCACTTTAGTTGTGGAAACCACAGCCGATGGTAAGTTTGAAATTACAGAGGAATTAACAAAGGTGGGAGCCGAATACGGTGAGGAAGTTGAAGACGACAGGGAAGCAGGGACGATTATTTGAGGAACTGGTGGTGGTATAGAACACGCAGTGGGCGAAATTTCCGGTTGGTGAGAGTGACGATACGAAACAATTGGTGTGACTGGTAGAACGGTTGGAGGAGAAGTAGAAGAAATCACAGAAGGTCAAGAGGTCACTGACCGTTTAGTGTTGCGCTCGAGTCGGTGGACTGACTTGCTGAGTTCCACCATGGACGAGCTGAGTGCGGTGCAGGACGACCGGATCTGTACGGTTTTTGAAACCGCGGTGGACATGTGGGCACCAAATCGATCGGTAGCTCGTCGGAGGTCCTTCATCGCGCTGGCCAGGTCGACGACGGCCGCTTCGAGTGCGTCGAGTGCACGTTCTTCGTTATCCTCCGCTTTTGTCTCAATGAAAGCACCATTTGATGCGTGCATCTTGATAGTGGCTGGCGAAGTCATCGTCGGTGACGACTGGAATGACCGGAGAGGGGAGTTTTGGCGGAGGAATCGGTAATGTTACGCCCGTAATATTACGAACACATGCCCGTTTCCCATTTACCCGTTCCCCGTTTACTTCAGTACCTGTTCCCCTATAATTGTAAGGCTACGCCGTAATGAAGAAGAGGAAGGAAATTAGTTTTCGTCTCTCAACTCTCTCTCTCTATCTCTCTCCCGATTCTCTCTCGTCTGTTCTTCTCTCTCTCTCTCTCTCTCTCTCGTTCTGTTTTCCACTTCCCTTTCCCTCACCCTAATCCGCCTCCGTCTACCGATTCCTCCGCCAGAACTCTTATCTCCGGTCACTCCAGTCGTCACCGACGATGACTTCGCCAGCCACGATCAAGATGCACGCATCAAAATGGGACTTGCTCCTTGGGATACTTTCTAATGCCCAAGTCAATTTTGGCAACCTAACAAGCGTGTAAGAGTGTGAGAAAGAGATTGAGAGAGGTTAGAGGATTAGGCTCCGAAGTCTTCTTGACACTACTTGCTTTCAGAGTAGGATGGATCTCCTTTTTTCAGGGTGAGGGACGACTATTTATAGCAACCACCGGAGGCGGTTTTCCTCGAGTGGTTTGTTCCCACGACCAAAGTAATGGGTTGGTTGCTGGCCATTTGAGCCAGTAACCATGTCGCACATTTCTGGTCATGGGGATGTGGAACTGTGGCTAATAATGTTCACCGCAGATGGTTAAGCCACGGTTGTTTGAGGCGGATCACAAGTCGGATGATGTGCGGTGGCTGCTCGACCGACTGGACCGACATTTTCTCATTCAATGTTATATTGGGCTTTACTTCGTTGGCCCACATGGGGTTGGATCCTTGGCCTGCTTGGGGCTGCATGTGATTTGTCTGCACTTGGATCCTCATCCTCCTCTTGGGCCTATTTGCATTTTTAATTTCGATTGGACTTTACACTAGCCCTCTATCCTTGAAGCTCGAGAATAGGCTTTAAGGATGTCTGCCTGGCCTAGGTCTAATCTTAGAGGGACCTGAGCATTCTTCATGTCTTGGAGTTGAGCTCCCATCTCCCAATGTCTGGGGTTGTTGGGGAATGGGTGCTTATTTAACTGTACTTGTTTGGAAGAAGTCCATAAGAAGGGACATTTCTTCGCAGTTGACTTGATTTTTCATGCGCCCTAATGTTTACCATGGTAGGTAGTTGATGGATCTTCGTAAGTGTGTTCTAAGTTTTTGGGAGGACAAGTTGATTAATTCTTTCCCACAAATGATGCCAATAATGCATATATAAAATCTGAATTCGAATTTGAGAGATTCTAGAATCGGCTGTTAAATCGGATCCTACATATCATAAGATAGAACAAAAGCCTTATAGGAAAGACACTCATTATTTAGGTTATCTTCTAATACTTAAGTCAGTTTTGATCATTTAACAAGTGTGTAGGAAAATGAGAGAGTGAGGAAGAGAGTGAGAGAGGTTGGAAGACTAAGCTCCGAAGTGTTTGCTCTTTCAAGAAGAGAAAGTTCTTCTTGGCTTTGCTTGCTTTTGAAGTAGGATTGATCCCCCTTTTCGAGGTAAGGGACCGTTATTTATAGTGGTCATTGGAGGCGGTTCTCTTTTTGAGCAGTGTTTTCCCATGACCTAGGTAATGAGTCGGTTGCCATCGTTTGAGTCAGTAATTGTGCCTCATGTTTCTGGTCATGGGGACATGGAACCATGGCTGACGGTGTTGACCATAGGTGGTTAAATCATGGTTGTTTGGGGGTAAACCATGGGCCAGATGACACGTAGTGGCTGCTCGACTGATTGAACCCACATTTTCTAGTTCAATATTAACTTGAGGCCCACGTGGTGTTGGGTTCCTGGTCTGCTTGGGCCCACATGTGATTTGATGGCACTTGGATCCTCTTCGTCTTCTTGGGCCTATTTGCATTTTGGACTCTTGGCTGGATCCAACAAAACTCTAGGTCCCATAAAAACCAGGCCACCAAAAACATACCCAAAAGGTTTCAGACTTCTATTACCTTAAAAAAAACTCCAACCTTTTTCATTGCTCAGCAGAACACAAAATGAGAATTGTGTCCCGTTTCCTCAAGAGGCACTACATTGTGTTCATACTTGCCCCAGCAGCAAAATCCACAGAAATGGGGACATGAAACGCCGAAAAATACCCAACAATTAAGGGATAGGAAAACAAAAACATGCTTCCAGCAATAAAAGAGAAAACTCAAAAGAATCCCAATAAAGTTCATCCACCGAAACATGATCCCATCTGCAACTCATCAACCCCATTGAAAACAACTCTAAGGTATGCTCCAGAAACTAATCTGAGCTCTAGCTGTTGGGGTTCGATACCCGGATCCATCTGATTCGGTAACAGCGGAATACCCGAACCCCCCGTCATTGTTAGCCACCATTTAGTAGGAAAAAAGAACAAAGAGATGCACAATATTTTTTACGTGGAAACCCCTTCTCAACTAAGGGGAAAAACTACGGGACACAAAGTCCACTAATAGATCCACTATGTAAAATGGTTACACAAACCCAGAGACAGAATATAAGCAACCACTCTGATTACACAAGCCCTAGAGGCAAAAATGAAGAACAAAACACGAAAATACAAAGCCCTCACACTTTGTGTTTCACTCACTGCTCTCTCTTTCTTCTACTATTTCTCTCCTCACTGTGGTGCTCTCTGCTCTCTCATTTTACAAATGTTGATAAAACGGCCTGCATACATGCGGCCGGCTACACAAGCTCCTGGCTACATAAGCCCTTGCGAATACTCGCTCATGGTGATTTCTCTATCACCCATGGTTAGCACAGCATGCCTAGCATGCATATATATAATGATCTGCTCAGAGACCTTCAACCAATAGGCAGGTTGCTTGTGGACAAACGCCTGCTACCTACTCTGCAACCTGCCAATAACTTTGCCCGTTAACTCTGCAATCCTGCCACCTACAGAGACGACGTACACAAACTGCAGGTCTGCCACTTGCTCTGCAGAGCCAACTCTCCATAACTTGCTGCCAACTGTCCATGATGTCCTCGGTCGTTGCTGCAGTCAAGTCCCCGGACCATCTGTGCCCTTTGGCCATCACAAGAGTCCTCCGGCGTTTCTTGGTTTCCAAGCAGTGACAACGACCTCGGACATCCCATATTTTCGGTCGTCACTATGCACAGCCCATATCTCCGGACGCTACTGTGCACTCAGCCATGTTCGCGGGCAATTCCATACCAATAATACCAACTGGTAAATTCCGGCCTTCTCAACTAGTCAACAGGTTGACCGGTGTTCTCTCCTGAAAGGCGCTCTAGTATTTTCTACTCCGAAAATGTTTTCCGAAAATCCTCTCCGTATTTCCTCTCCAGTCTTATCCGGTCAACCTTCCGTTGATCGTCCTCTACTGTCATCTGGTCAACCTCCCCGTTAACCTTCTTCTGCTACCTGTCCGCCATCCAGCAGTACTCATATAGCTCTCAGATGGTCAGTCTCCTGTTGAGCGGAATCTATAGTTAGCCTTTCACCGGTCAATCTCCATTGACCGTCCACTATTCTCTTCCGGTCAACGTCCCGTTGACCAGAATCAGTTCTCCGGATTTGTTCTCCACAATTCCTCTGATAACAAACTAGTTTGTTGGTTTACCCATAAGGGAGTGACCAGACCCAACACTAGCCTGGGATGTAGGTTTAAATTTCTAAGTGCAAATTGTGTTATAATTAATGTGCAAATGTTGTTGGCAAGGGATTAGCCTCTGGTTTGCTTTTGTTTCCAAAAATAACTTGTTTCTCGCCCTCTAGGTATACTGCAGCTGCTAAAATCATTCTATAAGTCTTTGAATTTACGTTATCACCTTTCCATTTAGTTGCTGCCCACACAATCCCACAATTCCATTCACCATAATGCCAAGGGCAGCTCCTCCTTCAGTCAATATTAAATCGGATTGCTCGGGTGAAGGAGCACTGGAAGAATAAATTGACAGTAAGACTCCATGGCTGGGTTACAGAAAATACAAGATGGTATTATGTGGAAGAAATATTTATCTGACGTACTAGGCTTCTTTTGGATCACCTGCCGTTGGTCAAAGGTGTGGGCATAAACGTTTTGTGAAAAATAGACCAACTGATCCCAATGAATTTTCTTGTTCTATGGTTGGAAAATCCACAGAGCTGTTTTGACAAAGAAGATGCCATTTGCAGTGGGAATCCACTGCTCTTAATCCTCCTCTGAGGGGTTGAATTCACAGCTTGGCATGTTTGCCTTGATGAAAACATTATCTAGAGAACATTTAGCAGGCCATGCTCATGTAGAATTGCTAATAAACCAACTGACATTTTCTTCAAAAAAGCAATCCTGTAAGCATAGTGATGTTGGAAGAAAATATTTGAAATAGGCGACCAAGTGGGTGCGAATTATCATGCTAGATAAATATGTTGTTTCCATTCCCAGTAATAAACTCAACAAAGTTGTTCTAACAGCTGGTTGGATGTTCTAGGAAACTATATGGCGGATTTTAATCATTCAAGTACACCTATCGTTAAACCAGTGCCTTCTAATCAAATTCACTGAAATGAAATCCCCATCATTAATAACAAATTGCGATAATTGTCTGGCTAAGAGAGCCTTGTTCCATGCTAGAGCATCCCTTAATACAAGTCCTGCCTTCCTCCACAGGAGAACAAACCACTGCCTAAGCAACCTTAGCTGACGATCTCTTCACTAATTTTCCATGCCAAAGAAATTACTCCATCACTACGTTTAATCATAGCTTTAGGCAAGATAAAAATGGAAGCTGAGGAGATATGGAGAGTGCTAAGAAGGGAGGAGATAAGTTTTATTGCTCTCCAAAGTTGAGCCATCCATTCTTCAGATTGGAGATTCTATTAGTAATCTGATCAACAAGCACCCTATAATCTCCTACAGTCAGCCTAGTTGTGATAAGGCAACACCCAAAAAATGAATAGGACAGCTCACTTTGCTAAAACCAGATATACATTGAGAATCATTGCAGAGAATGCGATCTTAAAAACCTCTGATTTGGCTGCATTAATCTACATGTCAGACATGGAAGAGAAAATGTATGGACATTGAATGAGAAGTCTCATTGATTTGGTGGTCATTTTGTTGTATTAACCTCCACGTCTGCTGCTGTGAGAAGTAGGTGGCCATTTGCAAAAGCCATCAGATATTCTTGCATCTCCGATGGAATATGGAGTTATTATAGCAGAAGGCAGCAACAAGACCATCGAAGACTTCCATGGGATTGACAAACAAAAAATGGGGATAAGGGATCCCCTTGTCTCAGCCCCTTAGCACATTTAAAGAAACTCATGTGCTTCCCACTGATTGAGACAGAAGGTTGTGGTATTAGGACATTGCTGAAGCCAATTAATCATAATGGATGGAAATCACATCATTCTAGTGCTGCAGAGAATAAAATTCCACTACATCAAATCATATGCCTTTCAAAGATTCACATTTTAAGAGCATATCTACGTTGCCTTTCCCCGAATGACACCCATCAAACAGCGCTTGTGCAAGCATAATTGTTGCTATTATTCATGTTGGCCACAAAGGCAGTTTGAGATTGTCCACCAAGATAGGAGGTCACTTTGATTCTGTTGGCAATGATTTTCGAGATGATTTTATAGATGATGTTGCATCAACAGATAGAACTGAAATCAGGAACTGAAGAAGCAAAAGCGGCACCTTTGGAATGTGGTTGGTAATTGTAGCATTAATTATGAGGATCATACGGGCAAAAAAGGTCTTGGACTTCCTGTGGACCAACAGTTTTCCAAGAGGTTTTGAAGAAACCTGCAGAGAAGCCATTTGGCCCAGGTGCTTTGTCATCATTAATACAGAAACAAGCATATTCAATCTCCTCCCCACTTATTGGAGCAGTAAGACAACGCCTCAAGAATAAAATTAAGGAGGGAAGATTTCAAGCTCTCCTTTTCAAAGTGACCCGAAGGGGACAAATGAGTCAGCAAAATGCTTTAAAACACTTATGATTTCCTTTTGAACCTCCTTCTTACTGGTTGTAGGTGATCATCTTGTTTCATCAGGGAGGGGATTCTTCTCCTACAATTCTCATGTGCCACATATTTGAAGAAAAGCTTGGTGCAATGATTCCCTTCCTGCAGCCGTGTAACTTTTTCTTTCTGCTTGGGAAATCCTTCTTCTCTCATAAGCAATGATCTCCTTTCTGCAGCCATCTAATTTTTGCCTTCTATGAAACTTTCCTTTTCTCAAAAGTAATTGGATGTAGTCATATCTATGTTTTTTTCCATCTCAATAATTTCAGCATCAAATGGGTTACTCGGCGTAGCCTTTTGGATACACTTGAATTCTTATTACTTACCTGGATTCTAACACCTCCCATTTCCGAGTTTCGAGATTTGAGAGCTCTCTTCACATTTTGCAGTTTCTTCACCAGATGAAACATAGGAACTCCAACGTTTTGATTCCGTGCAATCATGATCATTTTAAAAGACAGTGTATGTTTAGTAAGAAAATATTTAAATTTTAACATGCCTCTTCTCATAGTGCATTTCTCTCAGGACTGAGAATTAGGTACAGCCCAAGGTTCATTTATGTGCCCCAGTTCAAAAGATTGAATTTCACTCCAGAGGATTCTTCAATCAGGTTCATCATTTGAACCATAAACGAAGGTAATTAGGTACTGGGAAACCTCAACAATGTATCAAATTTTGCAGTAACAAATTGATCATTCTTTCCCAAGATCTGGATCTCAACTGACAAAGGATCACGACTCATCCAAATATTTTCATTCAAAGTTGGACCGTTATTCATCCCCTAATTCCAATCAAGGATGATATCTACATTTCTCTAATATGTTTGATTTATAACTAATATCCACATCTATTGATATAAGGAAATCATTCTTAATTACCATTTGTTCCGAATATGTAAGTGCGGTCAGTTATTTCACATTGTAAGTATTCTTCATAACAAATTATATGTTTGCCAAATTGAATTAGTTCATTTACAATAAGAAAAAAAATCAAAATTTATTTAAATTGAAAAATTTGCGCCAGAGAGAGGTGGAGGGCTGAGAAGGGGATGTGGGACAGTATGAGGGAGGAGGGAGGGGGCCACTGGAGGAGCTGAGGGTTGGGGGATCCTGCAGGCAGGGACGTATTATCGTAACAGTTTATATATGTGGAAATTTTTTTTATTTAGATTTATTTATTTTTGGCTATTGTCTTTTCTTTCAATTTGTAAAAATAGTTTTTATTAAAAATTTTGGTAATTTCCCAACTCAAGAATGTTTTTTGGGTGACTCAGCTTCACCCGGTTGTTTTAGCCACTCTGAAAGTTTAAATGCCTAGCTGTCCTCAAACATTAAAATCGTCATGCCCCAAAGATGAAAACCAAATTGTATATTCAGCTGTAAACTGATGTTTATTCTTTGTTGAATTCTCCTCAAATTGGTATACAGGCCCTATTTAGAAACCAAAGGAAAATTACGAAAATATCTAGAACAAATTCTTATAAATTCAGTACAAATTCATATATCTGGGAAATACACATTTAAAAAAAAAAAATTCTATTTTCATTGAAGTTGTTCATGGAAGATGCCTCATCGTCTTTGCTAACCTTCTTCCCTTTTTGCACTTCTTTGTGTGCTTTTCTTTTGTGGCCAGGTATCCCTGTGTCAAACCTTGAATTGCGTACTTAAGAGCAACTGCAGCCTCCCTTATCCAATAGAAAATGGGATTACCAAGAGTTCTTTGATTTTTCTATTTTCTAGAATATAATTAATCAAGCCTTGTCCCTCACAGACGTTCAGAACACTCAAAGGTGAGAAAAAAGAGAGGAGCTATGTCAAAATCTTGCAAGGGCCTTGCAGAGGAGCTGGTCAAGTGCCTCAGTGATTCTGATTGTGTTAAGGTATTCAGAAGTTCTGTTTCATTTCTTACGTTCCAAGTTATTTTCTTCTCATATTTCTATTGCATTTTGTTGAAAAATATTATGCATCCTTAATTTATGAAACTTCGATCACTTGTACTTGATCCACCAAAATAAGCATTTCGTTGTCAGCGGACAATTAGCCTTTTGGTACTTCTTGGGACCTTTCAAATTTTGTTTTCAGGATGTTCTACATTGTTTTGTTGCTTCAGCTTCCTGTTTCCCAATTTCTGGTTATGTTGATCAAACACAGCCTTCACCATTCCTATCATTCACTCTTTTTCATTGGATGGTTCTTTCTGTAGATGTTGCATCATGTTTCTTTGTCTGGAATGTTCAATGCAGAATCATCTCAAATGTAGGAGCTGATAATCATTAACTCAGAGAGATGGATCCCTGCAGCTATTTCAGTATCATCTCAAATGGGTTGGTCGCCCCACCACCACCACCACAATTAGTCTACTACCACAACTGCAGTAAAAGGAGAGAGTGAGAAAGTGAAATTCTTTCACTTTTTAGAATTCTGTTCTAAATTCTAATCAACTATCGGACTGTCTAGTTCACTGGTTGGAAGGTTTGTCCAAATCTCTTCTGACAACATGGAGTAATTTGGTAGCAGTGGTTGGTTGGGTTTTTGTGGCGGTAGAGTTTTGGCGCTATGGGCTATGTCTCACTGTGTTTGTGGTGATTGTTTTATGGTGGTGTGACGGTGGTTAGTGGTGTTATGACATTGATTTGTGGAGTTGTAAGAGAGAGGAGAGAGAACTAGAAAGGGATGAGAGAGAGGAGGTGAGGGTGATAGTGGTGCAGAGGGTATGGTAGGCGGTATGTCACAGATGGTTAAGAAGTATAGGGATTATGCGCTATGCAGACGTGACATTAGATAGATGACGCCTACATAGACAGCTTTTGTGTACAAAGATATAATTATATAGTAGATAATTGTTCAGGGGATACTAAAAAGTTCTAAAGTAGCCTAGAAAATTATATAAAAAAGAGAGAATACATATACTTAATTTAGAATGCTCTTAAGTAGGGAGGATGTGGAAAATTTCTCTCATTCGGGACAAACTCAGCAAGCTAAAGAAACTCAAGGAGTTGGAGAACAAGCAATTCAAACAATGTCAGGTGAGGTGAAACCTGGGAGAGGTGTGTAACCAAGGGAGTAGCCAGTCTTAAAAAGCTCTGAGAGGTAGCTTCTGGGGGAGCTTTCGGGGGAGTGAGTATTGGAGAGGTGCTCCATACTCTTCATTGTCAGCCTGTTCTTCATACAACAGTAGTGATGGATTGTTAGGTGCTGTAGGGATGAATTCTCAAACTCAGGCCTCCAATTCTTCAAAGCCCTAGCTGGTTTATTGCTGCGACTCTGCAGAATTCTTTCTTCAAACAGCAGTCAAAAGTCCTTCCTCACATTGACTGGGATGGTCTTTTTCATTAATCCCAAGGCTTCCAAGTTAGGCCAATACCTTAAGGCTTTCAAGAGAAGTCAACCCTTTATTCTACACACAAGTCCCACAAACTCTACATATACCCTTGAAAATGACCAAACTCACAACTAGGTTCGACAAAATTAGAAATAGCCTAGCATGCCTACTGTGACCCCAAAAGGGACTAAACATGGAATGGGAAAAAAAAAAAAACTCTAATCCCAAGCGCATAAAAAACTTTTGAGAACAAACTGTAAACTATTTGCAGAAGCTTGTTTTCATGAACCTTGCTCATGATTCCTTTCACTCTGGATTTTTACCCTAGCCCCTAGGTAAAGGATATCCCCAGTGGGTGGTATATATTAGGGTCATAATTACTACCTTGTTTGATTTAAAAGGTAAACAGGAGGGAAAAAGATACTAAGATAACTTCCCCTCCTTTTGCCCTTGGACCAAACTTGACCCAAGTGGTAAAAAAACAAGGAAAAGAGGGGCGGAAGAAGGAAACTGAAAAGGCTGGAGTGGTCAGTTCTTTATATGTTAAATGATCAAATTAGGCATAGGCAGCTAGAGAAAAGAATAGGAGACCTGGGGTTTTTGAGTTGTTTATGTTGATTCCTTGAATGAAATAAGGTTGAACATCTAGTTTTATTTGATCAAGAATGCGTATTCTCAAGATATTTTTTCCTTCATATTTGGGTCAAGTCTGTGTGACCTAAACTCATTTTGACGTCGTTTTGGATACATTTTTGTTTTTTGTTATTGAAAAATAAGGGGGGAAAAACGAAGAAGTGTTCAACATTCGTATAAAATTCCTGTCAATCTATTTGTTTGAAGTACAAACTTCTCTAGTATTAGATTTTTGCTACTACCTCCGATGTCAATATTAGAGAACCTAAATTTCTGATTTGGATATGGCAGCTGCACAATCATGCATCTCTTTTACCCATACGTGCATGTCCAAAGTGGGGGTCCTTTACACCTTTAGAAAAGTTGAAGCGTGGATTATTTTGAGGAAATTGCATTGCAAAGCAGTATGCAGTTCTTATGTTATAGTTTGGATATTCTGGAAGGATGAAAATAGAGCTGTTTCCCCTTAAACTAGAGCCAACAAGGTTCCCATGACTAAATCTCCTCACCCTTTTGTTTGCTTCTCTTATATTTGGACGGATTTGAATATAGTCAAATATCTATGTAAAGTGTAAAATTAGTTGGTGATGTTAACCACTAATACTTCATGTTTTCATAAATTAGCTGTTGTGCTTTTTGATGTGTAAAATTACTGGACACAAACACACAAAAACTTGATTAAACGTGGAAAATCCACATGGCTCTATTAATCTCCCATTTTCACTTGTCCACTCCAGCATTTCCTGGTTTCTTTGTTACATTATTCCTCTTGATTTTTATTGGGCATTTGCACATCTGTGTGGCTGCATTTTAGATGTTCACAATTTTGTGGTTATAAGTTTTGATAAGCATACTTATGAATGTGGTATTATATATCTAGGTCGAAAAGCGCTCATATAGAGAATGTGTTGGTGAGAAGAGCCCTTCTGTACCAAGCGAGTGTGTGGGATTAAGAGAGACATATTTTAATTGCAAGAGAGGCCAGGTATGCTCGGGTTTCTCTAATATTGTCTTTGACCCAGTTTATTAAAATAGTGTCTTTATCTGTCTTTTCTTTATTTTGCTTGTGACACTGAGCTATATGATAACTTTATATTTTCATGGACTGATATTATGAACAACTTGCGTATATTTTATCAGTTGATTATACTTAAATCAATTTTTGCATAAAAGGTTCAACATTCTTTCAAAAATTGTCACGACCCCAATATAAACCAAAACATAATTATGATGACGTAAATAAAACAAATCATAAACTAAAAATTGTTACCAACAATGAGTTAGATGCTACAAACCCTCATATTAATCTTTGCGGTCAACGTCAAAGAAAAGATAATAAAATGTCTCAGGATTGGCCAAAATCTCATTATTTGGCTCTAACGTCAATGTACTTGTTCATTACTCATCCAAATGTAAGAAAAAACGTCTACCAATATCTATCCATTAATACCATCAATGAAACATAGCACAATCTACAAACGAGACTCATTGGCCCTAATATGACAAATATACATTCCCAAATAATGAGCCTACTACAAATTCTGACAAAGTACACAACTAAACAATTAAAAATTAAATCTTTCGAGTCTCTTTCAACCCAAATACCCTGCAAGAGATTTAGGCCAAGTAATCTGAAAGGTTATGAAAATTTTGACAAGAGTGAGCTTAACATTTAGCAAAGTATATATTTATTCATATTTACACGTGATAAACATGATGAAAAACAATAATAATCAAATTCGAAAATGCTGAAAAATATAAAACAATGATGAAAATATAAGAATCAAAGGTTACTAATAACCTCACATATTAGGGTTGAATATCAAAGATCAAGTTACAAATTTTCCTATTAGTTCAGGCCATATACCACTATTCAAGACCTATGAACGGGATGACCATATATTATTTTCTATAGATATGATCAAATGTCACTTTTCGAATCAATGAATGTTTGATAATGATCTTCACTTACAAATAATATAATTAGACATGTCTAAACTTATTCTATAAATTCTTCACAATGATTCTTATTTAATTAAAATGGACTTTACAATAAATAATAAATATAGAAATTTTTTCAGCAATGGAAATAAACAATATTTACATATTTCAAAGTAGAGTTCTTGTTATATATTTGCATAAAAATAACATATAAGGTCAAATATCCAATATTTCGATATTTCTTAATAAATTTTACAAAGTTAGACATAAGCATTCAAAATTTCAAGATCTACAAAATAATATGAACTTGCATGCAAAATGAAGTCAAGAAGGACAGCAAATGATCATATGCATGTACATTTAAATAAAAATTGAAAGGATTAATCCAAAGGTTTTTACAACAAACGAAGAATTGAGCTTAAATGCACTTGTCTTAACCCGAATATGTATTAGATCCAACACAAAATCGATCCAAAATCACATTTCTTAACTTTCTATCTCCTTTTTTCATCTCTTTCTCTTTCCTCTCTCGAATTCTTAGCCCTAAATGTCCCAGAAGCGCAAGAAGTCCTTAAATTGGCAGACTATTGCATAAGTGCAAGTTTTGCCCCATCAGGAGTGGGCACTAATCACATGCACATGAGCATCCCTCAAACCGCGTATGAGTGCTGCCAATAGTATTAGTCATGCACGAGCGTCCCTCTACCACGCATAAGCACTGCATTTGTGCAGGTCAAGTGTCGGCCTTCTAACCTCAAATACTTGATTTTTTTTATAAACATACAATTATTCTCAAAAAATTCACTTAATATGATTAGTGGTGATGTCATAATACATATTTCAGTAATTCGGTGTTACAAAAAGCTTACGGTAATTCTCATAATATTATAGAAACCGGGTATATTGTTCTCTTATGTTTGTTTTGTGTGCTTCCTATTTTCTTTTTTGGGGTGGTTGTTTTGTTCTATTTTTTCCCTTTTTGAGTTTCTTGGATCTTTCTCTATTGGTGTAATGAGTTTTTGTACAAGCTCGACACCACCTGGCATCATTTTAAATATATTTGTCTTTCTTACAGCTTCCCCTAAAGAAGTGGATGACTTCTACTTAGGACATTGGATGAAAATATCATTATAGGTATCGGTTATAACCATATCAATATCGGACATATCAAACAATGAGTATTTGTATTAGATATTGTGAAAGTAAAATTTTTTTGAGAATTATAAGCTAACTAAGAAATATTTGTTAATATATTAGCCAAATATCGGTTATATTAATAAATATATCAACCAAATATTGGGTATATCAACCGATATATTGCGATATATCGTTGATACGGTAATATATCGCGATATTATTGTGGTTTGGAGAATATCGAGGGATCCGATACTGATATATATTCACTCAGATTTTCATTATATGCTTTGGACAACCTAAACAAGTGGATGCCTCTATTCATTGAGTACTTTGATTGTTTGTTCCATCCTTTTTTTCCTTTTGAGTTCCTTCTTTCCCTTGAATTTAAATCTTCTTGTTGCTCTTATTTGGTAATTACTTTAATGAGTTATGCTTAGACCACCATTCACAAAAGCCTTTTTGGGCTGTAGTAGTTCCCTCAGAATTGCATTATCTTGGATAGATCTTTTAGCCGAACAGGGACTTCAGCTATTTAAATGTGAGAGACTCTATGATATCCCATCCCACATTGAAATTTTATAGCATATGAGATCAATTTATAAGGTTTGAAGATTCGCCTCGTCAACAATGCTTCACCATTCTGGTCCTAAGTTGGCTAAAGGGCCTTAAAGGCTTGTTTGTAGGTGGTTTGAGCTTTGGTATTTACAATTGTTATTGAATCCTTTGCTTCGTGATGTGAAAGCAATATTAGGACCTACTGTGCACTAATCTTCTATCAGTCATCCAAGGGTATTTAGCCTTGCAAGTGGTCCTTGTTGATTCACATATGATTTTACGTGTCACATGGTACTCATGTCAAAAGGTAAACTATTGATACTTTTGGCTAGTGTACTATCATATCTTGGGTGTAGCACTCTACTGCTTTGCTGGCAGTACAACACTTGTATTGTTCCACTATTTGCTCGCACTACTATACAAATCGCTTTTGCTTTCTTTTCCTCTGGCTATTGAGTTGTCACTTCGCTAGGATGTCTCTTTCATGCCCATGAATTCACCAACCACTTGAAAGGCCAACTTATTTGGGAATATCTGACTATTTATTTTCAATTCTAAAGATTTTGTCATATTCTATGTCCTTTTTGTCTCTGGGTGCCTAGGCATCATAGTAAGCCTTTTCATGCCTATGCTTACCTGAGGAATCCCTATATGCCTTTTCAGGCTAATGAGGAAGATTCATGGGCTGGTATTATCATTAATGGTAATGGGGATTCTATTTCTCATGAGGAAAAGTTAGACCTTACTTCTCATAAGGAAAAGTAGGTCCTTGCTTCTCCTAGTGACACCATTGGATCAAAATCCAATAGTTAAGATTTAAAGATAAAAAATATTAAAAATAATTATATTTTTAAATTTTTTATTTGGATTGGGGTATTCGACGGATTAAGAAAATCTGTGTCATGTTCTTCAGAAGTAACAATAATTCCATGCAAAGTATTTGTTGTGAGATATCGTCATGGATATCTCTGCCATCCCCCCCCCCCCCCCCTCCTCCTCCAACGAAGATAAAAGAAAAGAAAAAGTGGTCTTATTACAATTGGTGCCTTAATATGACCGAATTTGTTCTCTTTTGGAAGCAAATAATTGCTTAAGCTTTTGGCTTTGGGTGAAAATATAAGAAAAGTTACGACTACGGCAACACAAAAAAGGCAAAAGGAGGGTCTTTTCAATTTCAAGATGTCTTTACATAAGAAGCAATATTTAAAATCCATTTTAGAGTGGTAGAATGTTTTTGTGTGACACCTGCAAAATGGGACCAAACACTTGCCCTCTTTCCTGCCCCATGTCTTTCTTGATGAGCTTGTGAGATGTTTTCACCTCAAGGTGTATTGATAAGTAGAGTCTGATGGTGTAGAAAGCGTACTGTCTATAACACCTGGTCCTGCATAATTGGCTGCTGCATTACAGGGGGAGAGTGAGATGTAAGCATCTTATTCCTACATTATACAGAAGCCACTTCTGGGATTAGACTCTGTGACCTTGGTAATAATCAGCCACCTTACCGACATGCCAAGCACACTCTTGGCCTAGACATTGGCTGTGTGAGTTTATCTTGAAGAAAAGAGTCAATCACTAAGGAACTGTGCAAAAATCACTCCAGTTGCTGCTTCTTTTATTTTGTTTTATTTGGTAATTAATCCTAGTTGCTGCTTGTTTGGATTTTTGATCAACTGAGTGACAATTCACAACTGAGATTCCTACCGATGCTATGAGAAACAGCTTTCATTTTGGTGCCTGAAACGTAGTTACCAGAACCCGATTGTTCATCGAATACGAGGTCTGGGTATTTATATCAATGCCAGCTTTCTTTCTTTCTTTCTTTCTTTCTTTTTTCTTGGTGTCTACAGGTGGACATGAGAGCTCGTATCCGGGGCAACAAGGGATATTAACCGTGCGGGTGCAGGAGCATGAAGCAAGTGTTATGGGCTATGTCTTCCTCTCTGCTATATTTTCTTCTTGATCCTTTCGAATACCAAATTTAGTATACTTCCCCTGGTTTATGGGCTGTGTCATGAGTAGCAACTCAGCACACTTAAGTTTGTTATGTTACCATGGGAGCGAGGGGTGTAAACCAGCGCCTGCTCTTCGAGGCCCAGGGTCGTCGGATGCTATATGACGGCCTTGCTTCTTCTAATCTATTGCTTTTTATTTTTTTATTTTTCTTGTG